>JAECUM010026582.1:0-39026 GCA_016617855.1 Megalonaias nervosa
AGGAACAAACTAAACAGTTTCAGACGTTCGAACAATTACTGCTTTTAAAGGTGAAGAGCTTATCTAGATGGCGACAAGTTCTGCACGTCGGGAAAGTGATCGATTGCTGGAAAGAAATCCAGAAATCAGCTCTCATCAAAGTGCTTAAGAGCAACATTTCTGTAAATACCCAATTTCATATACAGATCACATTTAAGAAAATTCACTTGTCACAAGGAGATCATTTCCCTTTAAATGTACATGCATATTAATATAATGAATATGACCAACTGTGCATACATTCTTACACATACAAGTTCATCTGGACGCGGTAAGTTATTGTACACATTGGGTCTGATATCTCGAGTTTGACGCTACAAGGTACAATTCCATCGTAAACAAGAAAACAGTGGAATCTGATTGAAATATGGAACATGTTGCCCCTAAGTCTGTGATACAAATGCTATATGTAACTATATCACCTTGTTTAAAATCTTTGTAATAAACATACTATGAAAATTTAGAATATTTGTTTTACATAATTTGTTTACATGCACTGAAAAATCCGATTCCCCTATTTCTTGCTTTAAATTGAATTGTATTTGCAACATCTTACTCCAGACATCTAACTCAAGTCATCGTACTCAGTATGTGTTATGGTAATGCTTACAAACACAGATGCCTCTATTTCACTAATGGACGAGGGTTAACGTAGGTGAACAAATTTAAGGTTCATTCTACTACACTAATTCACAAACTAAATGTAATTCACTATATCTGTGATCATGTATCGTGCTATACCCATTTTCTTTAACTATTTTATGCGGAAGAAAATATTTCTGATACCCTGCATGAAGACCTTACACCCTATTGTCTATTTGACGAATCAGTATTATTGTTTCAGGATGTGAATAAGATCTACATTTAAATTTGATAAAATCTTTGCAACTAAATAGGATGATATACTGAACAATAAACATATCATTCGACAGCTTTTGGGCAACCGGCCAAAAAAAATTAAAAAAAAGAAGCACTTAAAAAGTCGGCATGGTGGCCATTCTTTAATCTCTAAAACATCCGTGTACATCAATACTTTCTCTTAATCAAATAGTAGGTGTGAAATGTCGATTTGAGCTCAGTTATTTGTTTATGATAAATAAGGGGGAGGGTATTTTCCGCTATGGCTTCAAAAACAAGTTTAATACTGCGGCTAAGAAAGTTAACGAAGGCTTCCATAAATGAATATTTCTAGTAGGCCACCACACTATACATATATGGTGGTTGAGCTTTAAGTTGGCCTTTCTGGAGTGCGTAGCCACCAGATTGCCTTCAAACGTTTTCCCTGACACAAATGCTGGGTTTGCAAACAGGCGGCAGAACCGGACTTTCCTCGCCTCCGGGCCTGACCAGATCCACGCGGATCCTCTTGCATAAATTTTCTATGGTTTTGCCAAAGATGGAGTTGTTCATAATCTTGAAGAAGTCATTTTCAAACTCTTTCTTTGCCGCGGTCCTCAGGTCTGTGTTCATGTCGATAAATCACACCATCCATGCTCTTTGATCGAACTCGAACACCAGGTTGCAGGGCTTCGGTCCATGCATCCGGAGCTTCGTGTAGGGCTGCAGGCTTTCCTGCGAATGTTCGGGACAAGCCGGCGTGCGTTCTCAGAAACTTCACCGACAGCCCCCAGTCGCATAGCCTCTCTTCCGAAACAATCATTCTCTTAGGGGCCAGCGGATAGTCGCTGTGTGCGTTGCGAAGTTCCTCTGTTAAATGAGGTAAACTTCGTAAATACAGTTTCATCGTTGTCCGGCACTGAGTTCCGTGCTTATCGACTGCAAATCGCTTTAGAAGGCGTCTCGAGGAGTTTCTTCAAAGTGATTCCAACTTTCCATGTATTTGTATGGTTGGAAGTTCTTACTGTTGACAAGGCTAACATCACCATAAGTGCTGTGCCCGTAATGAATAAATCGTCCTTCGCCAGGTTTGAAGAAAGCTTTTCCAAACTGCTGTTCATAAAGCTCAGTATATGAACAAACTGTAACTAGTGCATTTTCCCATGTTATAAGGGATGGAGTTTACATTTTCCTTTGAGTTTGTGCCAATGGCCTCGATGATCAGATGACAGTCCTAACTGAGCAGGTCATGGAAAACGACCAACGCCCTAGCCTATTCTGGATAATGGCAGAACACAAGGTTGCACGCGTCGTGGGCGTCGCCGTGATATGTGCATTTAAAAGGGAGGAGACGATTCGTGACAAGCTATTTGCCGCAAATGAGGCAGTCGTGCCCCTTGCGGTAAACCAGCCAGTCGTTCCGGCCCATCACCTTTTCTGCGGTGTTTTAGAGGACCTTGCGTATCTCTAAGCTCTGACTCAAGGCGCTGAATAAATAATGTCACTGTGTTTTTTTTTTCTCTCGCTACGATAGAAGATTGGGGCGTCTACGACGTGTTGTTGGTTAATGCAACGACATAGACGAATGTGCAATGCTCTTGCGAACTTTTTAGTGTTTTCTCCGGCACATTCATAGCCCCTTCCATCGGCACATGAAGCGCCTCGAAAGTCCAGATTGGTTCTGAAAGTCCAGATTGTTTTGGGCGGGGTCTCGCAGGGTCATTCGATGCAGATTATTGTTGATTACGCATCTTTCGTCAACATGGGCGTCTAGCAGGTCGGTACAAAGGAAGAGGTGAAGCCATTGAAGGCAAATGTACTTATGTTGTGCTCGGTCTTCTCGTGGTTGTGAGCCATCGTGTTGAGGTCTTTCTGCCAGACGTTTTGAGACTTTTGTCAACAGAGGTAGAAAATAAAGCGACCTCTGTGCTGATGTCAAGCGGGCAAAGGGCCTTCTCTCAGCGAAAGAAGGTTATGGCGATATTCGGGTTGATGCTAGAACTTACCAATATCGCCGTAAGTAACTTCTCTGAGATGCATACAATACTTGGATGGGTGGTGGACGTTAACCCTGCAGGTAATGAGCCGAAGGAATTGGCAACACGAAGCACCTGTTGTTTTTCCCGTTGATGGCCGAGCTTGGCGGTTTGTATGCTTGAATTGGGGTAGAGCTCTTCCCGCTCAATAGACGGTACTTCCACATGCCTGGAGTAAGCTCCAAACACCTCATGAAATGTCACCTAGACCCTTCTCGCATGTACTTATATACGATTTGCAGGAATCATTTAGTGATTGTACTTGCTAGATAACATATGATCACTCCTTCAGTGGTGATGTGGGAACCCCAGAGAACACTCTTTCCTATGCGCGAATTAAGTTGCCTTTGGTCATAGCGTCCTTAATCCCAGCATTTACTTGGTCCAACCAGCATAAGGAGGCAATAAATAGATTTCCATCTATGCAAGCCATCTAATAAAACGAACAACTTAATCATGAAACATTCTGAGCCCAAAATGTGAACAATTATTCTGATATACACAAGTTTTTATTTTCAATAAGTTTGATATTTTTATTTCAGTGTCCCTCTGTAATATAGCATGCCTTTGCCTGAATATACTGCAAATGGACGTACTTTCAATGTTCAACACTGATGTATGCAGTACGATCTCGCCTATTGGAAAGTAGAGGCATATGAAAACATAATATATTATTTGTTGTTTTTACCGGTTTGGTACACATTAGCAGGCACACATATATACAAACAGCAAGGTTGTCGAGGTTATGGGAAGACAGATTGCAGTTGTACGAGTAAATGCTAAGTGTAACCTAGATTTGTAATCTGAAAACTGGGAACACAATCTTGCTGTTCTGCGTTCATACTGTCAAATTCGATCATTTACACACTAACACATATGATGTATGCTAGATTCATACATGGTGAACAATTACACACTAGTACATATGCTGTATGCTAGATATATGCATGGTGAATATTTAGACACTAGTACATATGCTATGCGCTAGATATATGCATTAGATATATACATGGTGAACATTCACACAGTAGTACAAAAGTTGTATGCTAGATATATACATGGTAAACATTTACACAGTACTTTAAAGGAAAACGAACTATTTTTTTTCATACTTCTTTGAATGAATAAACAAAGTGGACAGAAATATATGCACAAATTTTATTAAAATCCACTGAGGCATATTAATTTCAAACATTCGCTTTAGATGTCTGGAGACAAGTCGCCATCAAAGATACTGTCATGACGTTCCTAAGGTTCACCAGTTATACATTGGTCTACCGATTCGCTGTTGCCCTAAAGTTCATTTTGGAACTCATAAATTTAAATCACATGGAACACCGATGTTGAATTGTAAAATCAATATTGATGACCATGGATATACATGATGAACCAACTTATCAGGTTATAAGGTCAGTGGAACCTACTCTACCATCTGCTGTTTTTCTTTACAGAAAGATAAGTATAAACGATTCGTTGTGTAAACTCAAATTGTTATCAAAATACTCTTTTATACTGTTAAGACGTGTAACTTTTCCTCCAAAATTTTTAATATCCAAATTTAAACATTTTTAACGACAATCAAAACTTCGGGTCGCTTTCAAGCGCCTATCACTTTTCCACATAGGAACAAACTAAACAGTTTCAGACGTTCGAACAATTACTGCTTTTAAAGGTGAAGAGCTTATCTAGATGGCGACAAGTTCTGCACGTCGGGAAAGTGATCGATTGCTGGAAAGAAATCCAGAAATCAGCTCTCATCAAAGTGCTTAAGAGCAACATTTCTGTAAATACCCAATTTCATATACAGATAACATTTAAGAAAATTCACTTGTCACAAGGAGATCATTTCCCTTTAAATGTACATGCATATTAATATAATGAATATGACCAACTGTGCATACATTCTTACACATACAAGTTCATCTGGACGCGGTAAGTTATTGTACACATTGGGTCTGATATCTCGAGTTTGACGCTACAAGGTACAATTCCATCGTAAACAAGAAAACAGTGGAATCTGATTGAAATATGGAACATGTTGCCCCTAAGTCTGTGATACAAATGCTATATGTAACTATATCACCTTGTTTAAAATCTTTGTAATAAACATACTATGAAAATTTAGAATATTTGTTTTACATAATTTGTTTACATGCACTGAAAAATCCGATTCCCCTATTTCTTGCTTTAAATTGAATTGTATTTGCAACATCTTACTCCAGACATCTAACTCAAGTCATCGTACTCAGTATGTGTTATGGTAATGCTTACAAACACAGATGCCTCTATTTCACTAATGGACGAGGGTTAACGTAGGTGAACAAATTTAAGGTTCATTCTACTACACTAATTCACAAACTAAATGTAATTCACTATATCTGTGATCATGTATCGTGCTATACCCATTTTCTTTAACTATTTTATGCGGAAGAAAATATTTCTGATACCCTGCATGAAGACCTTACACCCTATTGTCTATTTGACGAATCAGTATTATTGTTTCAGGATGTGAATAAGATCTACATTTAAATTTGATAAAATCTTTGCAACTAAATAGGATGATATACTGAACAATAAACATATCATTCGACAGCTTTTGGGCAACCGGCCAAAAAAAATTAAAAAAAAGAAGCACTTAAAAAGTCGGCATGGTGGCCATTCTTTAATCTCTAAAACATCCGTGTACATCAATACTTTCTCTTAATCAAATAGTAGGTGTGAAATGTCGATTTGAGCTCAGTTATTTGTTTATGATAAATAAGGGGGAGGGTATTTTCCGCTATGGCTTCAAAAACAAGTTTAATACTGCGGCTAAGAAAGTTAACGAAGGCTTCCATAAATGAATATTTCTAGTAGGCCACCACACTATACATATATGGCGGTTGAGCTTTAAGTTGGCCTTTCTGGAGTGCGTAGCCACCAGATTGCCTTCAAACGTTTTCCCTGACACAAATGCTGGGTTTGCAAACAGGCGGCAGAACCGGACTTTCCTCGCCTCCGGGCCTGACCAGATCCACGCGGATCCTCTTGCATAAATTTTCTATGGTTTTGCCAAAGATGGAGTTGTTCATAATCTTGAAGAAGTCATTTTCAAACTCTTTCTTTGCCGCGGTCCTCAGGTCTGTGTTCATGTTGATAAATCACACCATCCATGCTCTTTGATCGAACTCGAACACCAGGTTGCAGGGCTTCGGTCCATGCATCCGGAGCTTCGTGTAGGGCTGCAGGCTTTCCTGCGAATGTTCGGGACAAGCCGGCGTGCGTTCTCAGAAACTTCACCGACAGCCCCCAGTCGCATAGCCTCTCTTCCGAAACAATCATTCTCTTAGGGGCCAGCGGATAGTCCATCGGCACATGAAGCGCCTCGAAAGTCCAGATTGGTTCTGAAATTCCAGATTGTTTTGGGCGGGGTCTCGCAGGGTCATTCAATGCAGATTATTGTTGATTACGCATCTTTCGTCAACATGGGCGTCTAGCAGGTCGGTACAAAGGAAGAGGTGAAGCCATTGAAGGCAAATGTACTTATGTTGTGCTCGGTCTTCTCGTGGTTGTGAGCCATCGTGTTGAGGTCTTTCTGCCAGACGTTTTGAGACTTTTGTCAACAGAGGTAGAAAATAAAGCGACCTCTGTGCTGATGTCAAGCGGGCAAAGGGCCTTCTCTCAGCGAAAGAAGGTTATGGCGATATTCGGGTTGATGCTAGAACTTACCAATATCGCCGTAAGTAACTTCTCTGAGATGCATACAATACTTGGATGGGTGGTGGACGTTAACCCTGCAGGTAATGAGCCGAAGGAATTGGCAACACGAAGCACCTGTTGTTTTTCCCGTTGATGGCCGAGCTTGGCGGTTTGTATGCTTGAATTGGGGTAGAGCTCTTCCCGCTCAATAGACGGTACTTCCACATGCCTGGAGTAAGCTCCAAACACCTCATGAAATGTCACCTAGACCCTTCTCGCATGTACTTATATACGATTTGCAGGAATCATTTAGTGATTGTACTTGCTAGATAACATATGATCACTCCTTCAGTGGTGATGTGGGAACCCCAGAGAACACTCTTTCCTATGCGCGAATTAAGTTGCCTTTGGTCATAGCGTCCTTAATCCCAGCATTTACTTGGTCCAACCAGCATAAGGAGGCAATAAATAGATTTCCATCTATGCAAGCCATCTAATAAAACGAACAACTTAATCATGAAACATTCTGAGCCCAAAATGTGAACAAATATTCTGATATACACAAGTTTTTATTTTCAATAAGTTTGATATTTTTATTTCAGTGTCCCTCTGTAATATAGCATGCCTTTGCCTGAATATACTGCAAATGGACGTACTTTTAATGTTCAACACTGATGTATACACTACGATCTCGCCTATTGGAAAGTAGAGGCATATGAAAAAAGAACATTTATATCAATTTAATCTTTTAAGTCTTTTGCTCATGGTCATCTAATGAGCGATTTTCCTTCATTCTATGTAAATTAGCAATGAAAATAGAAATGTTTTGTTTTCGTGTACAGATTTAAGATTTCTGCATTCAATTACAGGTTTAGCCCCTATCATTTAACTAATGAAAGTTTAGTGTTTTCCTGCCAAAAAGAGATGAATTTAGAACTAGCGAACTTAATGGGACATCAGCTTACAAAGACAAATTGATGTTATTTATAATGATTGCATAATTGCGGTAATATTTCAAGGTATTCATTGGTGTCTAATTAAATCTACGTAACTGTTGTTAAATTATGTGTCGAAATGAAAGCAGTCAAGGCGTCATTCGAAGACGACGGGCACTTTTGTCTGCATCTGCTAAGGGTACGTGACCCAGAACTTTATAATATTGAAAAAGATCAAAATATCATGGGCGCTCACAGGTAAAAAAAGAGCGTGAATCATACTTGCGATTGTAAAATGTAATCGCCATTCGAATAGGATTAGCTGGATATTTAGATTTTTACTTTGCGCCATGACTGAATTCTTTTCTGCAATCTTTACGATGACACTTGTAACAGTATCAGCATTATTAGTTGTTCAAGATAAAGTTGGCATCCATTTTGCCAATTTTAGTTACAAGCGAACAGGCAAATCTCGAAATCTAATTATTCACTCCAAACTTTTCACTGTCCACACCTACAAACGAGCGTAGCTGTTTATCATCTGATCTTAATTTAAAACTCATCTAACATTTGTGAATACTGATTTAACTTTTGTTAATAAGCAGTGATTGTTTATGTGCTTGAATGCATATATGTGTGCATGTGTGGATTATTGTTTGCAAATTGTGCTTCCTGGGAATAGAAACGATACCGTTACCTATTCAGTTGCTTAAAACCAAAATACAAAACGTGAACAAAGTTGACAAGTTCAAAACGTGAACCACTTTTAAATAAAAGAATCTAAATAATAATCTAAAATAAAGCAATGAAACCTAATTGTAGGTCATAAGAAACGACACACAATCGTCACAAAACACAAGATGACCCATTGCGGAGAGAGAGAGAGAGAGAGAGAGAGAGAGAGAGAGAGAAAAACTTGTCATATGAATTACAATGTGTTCGTCTGGATTTTAAATTCATAGGTTAGGTCGGAAGTATTCGTTGTCCTTGGCTTTGTCCTGTACACATCTCCTAATATTAATATACACTAAGAGTTTGATCTGACCAAGCGGGGATTAATTTTGATATTAAGTTTAGTATTTTACGATGAAAACAATATTTCCATCGCATCTGCTTATTAAAATCTTTTCAGCGGTTATTTGCGAGAGTTCTATATCAAATAAAATTTAAAGTCATATTTACAAAAATTTATTTAACCTGGACATAGGACATGCTTTATACTTTAATGAGTTAGAATTGTAATCAAGCCCACCCCTCCGAAAAAAACGAAACAAAACAAAACGTAACAAAACAAAAACAAACAGACAAATAAAATTACAAAAATATACAAAATACATACGTTTTATTTCTTTAATCGATGAGTAGAACAGGAATTTTTTTAAAGCCAATTCTGACATGTGCCTTTGACTCTAGAATTCTGTAATTATTTCTGAGTTGCATTCTGTTGTAAAGAAGAAAAATTAATTCATTTCTGTAAGAAAGGATGGAATAAAGGAAGAAATGATATAAGGACATACATATATAAAGTGAACATGCTTTAATATAATGCTGTGAATCTAAGTCGATGCCATTTTCTTCCCCTTCAAAGCAATGTGCTGTTAATGAGTCGATGCCATTTTCTTCCCCTTCAAAGCAATGTGCTGTTAATGAGTCGATGCCATTTTCTTCCCCTTCAAAGCAACGTGCTGTTAATGAGTCGTTGCCATTTTCTTCCTCTTCAAAGCAATGTGCTGTTAATGAGTCGATGCCATTTTCTTCCGCTTCAAAGCAATGTGCTGTTAATGAGTCGTTGCCATAAGCTTCCGCTTGAATGCAATATATCGATACTGAGTCGATACCATTAGCAACCGCTTGAATGCGATATACCGATATTGAGTCGATACCATTAGCAACCGCTTGAATGCGATATACCGATATTGAGTCGATACCATTAGCAACCGCTTGAATGCGATATGCTGATATTGAGTCGATGCCATAAGATTTCCCTTGAATGCGATGTGTTGATATTGAGTCGATGCCATTAGCTTTCTCTTGAGAGGACAGAGTTGGATGGGGGGGGGGAGGGAGGGAGGGTTTTTTCATGGTTTCCGGACCCCCCTCCCCCCGGCTGAAACAACGTACATACACAAATGTACAGTCGCTTGGCACTTAACATTTGACCACAGTTTTATTCTTGCGCACGTTTATTGAGTATTATGTACACTTTGGGTAAATAGACACATACTTTAGCTTTGGCGCCCTTTTGAGGAAAGTCAGACCCCTTTTGAAATTTTGGAAACCCCCCACCAACACTTGACCTGATCCGGCCCTTGAATGTGATTTGCTTATATTAAATAACCCATCTTTTTGACGTTACCTGAAGAGTTTAACTTTTGTCCATTTATTTACATGCCAAATTTGAAGCAATTGTACGTCGGATTGATGACGATTAGGAATATAATGATGACAGTAGTAGAGGGTGTGATGAAATAGGTTCTCCAAGTACAAGAGGTGGCACAGATACTTAGTGTTGATTAAAATGTCACCAACAAAAATGATACGTGTCCATAAAATTACAAAATCAAGAGCTGACATATGAAACGTTCCATACTCTCTGACCCGAGATGTCATTACTATTATAAATTGAATTCAGATAAATACCTGTGTTATCATTTGTGTCTATATACATAATATAAATGCTCTAGCTGATAGAGTAGGGATTTTCTTTTAATCGATGCGGTATTTCCCCCGGACCAATTTTCTCTTCCTGTTTAGAATTGGTCCTGATCCACACCTGGGGTTTTCTCTATAGCGTTATCACGTTTTGCTTATATACCGATAATGGAAAACTTATGTTTATATGGAACGTGTATATATATACCCCTAGGATCTGTTTCAGAGCCTAAAGTATGCACAAACATGTTGGAGCTAGGTGATGCCAATGGCGTGTTTTGAGTTTGTTTAAAATTAGAAATTGAACAGAGACTAGCTTTTGCATTTGTATGGACTCACTGGTATTTCAATCTGTTCATTAGTCAAGCGTTCGGAAAAGAAAAACAGGTAACAGTAATAATATGAAATAGCACTATCATGAACCTCTTTTTCCTTCCTTCCTTCTTTCCTTCCTTCTTTTCTTCCTTTCCTTCTTTCTTTCACAAACACACACATATATTCTTCCATTACTTGTAATGCTTATTTGCTTCTTTTATAGATATTTATTTACTTATCTAGCTAACTGCCTAGCAGCATAGCTGTCTACTCTGTATATGTTATTTGTCGAAGAAAACTAGTAAAAGCACATGTAACAGCTGTCAACAGTTTTTGGGTAATATTGAATAGCATCGTTGTTTGTAACATGCTCTGAAAGTTAGAATTAGTGACCCATAAAGGTAGAACAGATCAGGACACAACATGAACAAGTTCATATGTCATTTTCATATTAGGACATTGTTTTCTTTCCTATGTGTATCATATGACAGTGTACTTACGTCTATTACAAATCGAAACAATTATTATAAGGCAGTGCATAGAATGGTTCTCTGGCCCGTGGTGCACAGGAAATAACATAAAAAAAAGTTAGGAAACAAAATAAAAACAGCAAACATAGGATCTTGAATCGAAATAGAAAAATAAATAGAGAAACGCAAAGGAAGGGTGGAAGGAAACAAAGAAAGAGAGAAGGTACAGATCAATCATATTTTGTGCATTACGGGACGGAATGTTTAGGTAAAAATATCAATATCGGTAATTTGATTCATTTTGTTTCCACAAACTTTGCAGTTCGTGTTGATGTTTTTGTCCTGATATAAGTAATTACTTTTATGAAGAGAGAGAGAGAGAGAGAGAGAGAGTATATGTCGATAACAGTTCAAAATTATTCCACTTGCAAAACAAGAGTTACCACGCGTAAATATGAGGCCGTATAACGATAATGTCACGTTAAAATCCCAACTTCGTTAAATGAAAAGGAACATTTTTGTACAATGATTTCTTAACCTTCCCTTAGATGCTCTTAGATGTTGCGATCGTATCACATTTACAAATTCCCCGATCACACTCTTAAACAACTTTACCCTTTAAATTTTGCTATAGTTACGGACTGATCTGATCCCTGCCCCTTTCAGTACCGTATCTTATGTGAACTTAGCTTCAAACGCATGTTTGGTCAAATGTATTTTGAAAATGTGACTGCGATTGTAATTTATTTGTGTTTTATATAATCAACCCAAGGGCCATCATAGGTCCAAACTCATTCCCTTATAATCTGATCTTTGAATCACTTTCACGGCTATCAGAGTAGAGGTTCACAAATGATACCCTTATCGCAGATTGGTATCGTTTGGGTCATCTTTGTATCGAGTTTCCACCAAGCTTAACTTTGTCAAACAGTGAGATATTTACGCCATGTTCCGCATCCTCTAATTGGATATGTCGGATCAACGTGGTCGACAAATGAAATAAACCCTAACTCAATTCTGCAAGAAATATCGAGGTGTACAAAGAACATTCTAAAGTTGCGAGGGGTGTGTGTGTGTGTGTGTGTGTGATCTTCCACTGGTTGATATAATACATAAAGAAGTATTTAGGTTTACAAAGACTATTGTTGTAACTATTATCATGTAAATCCTCCATTTTATAGAAAGTCTTGAACTTATTTGACATTTTTGCTCTGCAAAAGTTTCATAAAGTTTGATAATGTCGCGATATTTTGAAAGAATTTTCTGACGTATGTTGATAAACATTTCATTATTCATCCATAAACAATGTAATTTAGGTCAGTACTTCATACGATTCTTTTTCCACCCGTATGATGGAATTTTACTTGTCATCTAAATATACATTTAAAAAAACTTTGGAAAATACCAATATTTTTACGTTCGTAAATTATATTTGAAAGGAAGGTAACGTTATTTTTATTGTTTTATTTATAACTATGATGACAGACTCATCTATGATAATATGGTCACTATTGTGTCTGTAAATAAAGTTAACAGTGCCCGACAAGCGAACAGTGTCGGATGTATAGTCAATAGAATCTCACTCTGCAATTGAAGTTATCAAGAGTCCCACGAAGCTAACAGTGCAAGAATCTCTCTCTCTCTCTCTCTCTCTCTCTCTCTCTCTCTCTCAAATGGTGTCCGATGTATCACCAATATAATTTTTCTGTAAATGAGATGAACTGTTCCAATGAATTGCCAGTTAAAAAATCTCTCTGTGAATAAAGCGAATAGAGTTCGATTTATCACTGATAGAATCTTCAATAAATGATGTTACCGGTGTTCGATGAAAGATATTACTAGGAAAGAACCTACGTTGTAAAACTCACATTATTATTTTCTCAATATTGTTTAAAGCGATTCAAGTACACGATTATCCTTAAATATCGATATTGGGTAACTAGTGACGGTCATGGCAACTTTTATTGGCGGATTGGTTGGTGAGGTATTTGGACCTCTTTTCACCCGGAAGAGGGCTTTATATTATGCACTAATTCGAACCCATAAAATTAGCTCTGTCTAACGTGAGAAGTGTCCAGATTCTTGAATTATTTTCATGAAATTATGGGCACTTGTAATGAACAAAAACAATAATTCGTATACGTGACAAAGTTCATCATTTTCAACGTCGACAAACAACATGACATGAAAGCCATTTCTTTCAGCGCATTCATCATATGCCATATAGACTGTGACGAGTCTAAAATGTGATCGAACTGCTTTTAGAATGAATAGAATAACGTCATCAAGAAACTGGTCTCACCATAGAGTTCCTGTGGTTCCCAATATGGCGGATAGAGAGAAATCTATGAATACTAAAATGAAACCAGATATTATAAAACAAACAAAATTTATAAGTGGAAGTAAAATATTGTTTATCTGGTCTGATCTTTATTGAATGGTATGAAAATATTTTTAATTTGAAATAAATTCCAATTGCCCTGCTATATTTTAGGAAATTTATTCATTAATATGTTTTCAAAGCTCACATATTTTCGATATCGTAAATCCTTAACGACATGGCGAAACATATCCATTATAAACTCAGATTTGTTTAAAAATATTGTTTTCTTTTTTTTTCTTTTAGAAAGGAACAAAAATTAAAAGGATCTACTCGACTCTATCTTGAAGCAATAAAATACAACGACAAACCCTTCCAGCACATAAATCATCTAAACTCACCTTAAATACATTTCAAAATATTTTTAATATTAATGATCGTTCAATTTATCCCAATTTACTTAATTGCAGGAAAATGACCAACGTGGAAAAAATTCATCGGATTTTCTTTCACGAGGAAGGCAGAGACTTCGCAGGGAAAATTAAGAATAAATTTAAGACTGGCAGTTATCATGTGCAGTTTCAGTTACATGAAGTGGACTCAGCAAATGTGTCGGACATTTACGAGAGTGGGGTGTCGATCTTGCTGCTTACGCCACAATTGTTAGACGCTATTAAATCAGGAAATCACCCTAAATTAGACACATTATTTCAAAATCCAAAATTTTCCATACTTCTTTGCCATAGTATAGACAGGGATAAATCACAAGTTTCAAAGATCTTATCAGACAAACTCAAAGATTTTTTGCATTGGACATATATCAACTTTTGTTCCCATGATGACTTTACGGATCTAAAACGGAACATCCTGTCACTTGTGAAGAAGTCCGAGGGAGTAGAAGATGTTCAAATGACACCCAGACTTCAAAATTTTAAACTGTGGCCTGGAGAAGACTGCAAGGTACTAAAATTCTTCGTGAAAATTTTCCTTATTATGATTATACAGTTTTAAACGCCTGTAATTAGCCATGCACATCAAACCGGTAAACTTGTAATTAGCCTTTGATACAACACATTCTCCCCTTCCAATCCCAACCAAGGAATTTTTGTGTTTTAATAAATATAGCACAGCCAGAAAACAATGTCTTTTTTAAGTCAGAAATTTACAATACATGGCAAATGTTCAGCTGAAAAGTTTTGTATGTCTACTTTTAAAGCCCAAAGAGTCTGTCTCCTTGCTGTTCGCCAGGCCGGTTGACGATGATGATGAGGTAAAGGTCCAAGTCATTCAGAAAGGCTGCAGTGTGACACTGGATACACTAAGATTAAATTCGATGACCTATGGCTTTAATGTCGGAGGTAAAAATCTTGCTCAGCACTATAAATAACAGTGAATATCTTATTCAAGATGGTAATCTGATCTGAAAAATGAATTTGAAGCGAGAAACACACACACACACACACACACACACACACACTCACACACACACATATATATATATATATATATATATATATATATATATATATATATATATATATATATATATATATATATATATATATATATATATATATATATATATATATATATATATAATTCAGACATGATGAGTTCTTCCCGCAGTAAATGCCAAACTTTGCCTAAGATACGTTTGTGGCATTCATTATTTTGGAAATTAGTCCCGTTACTTTTCTGTTCGCAAACTTGTTTCATAAGAGAATATTGCTTAATTTCTTTCCGTTTTACGAGAAGAGATGGCTTCATATCATCTCACTTTTGTTTCACCGTAGACATGGTCGATGGAATGAAGACAATTGAGGTTTTTGTAAATAAGTCGAGTTATGGGAGAGCCCAATTGCACGTGGTGTCCAAAATGGAGCAACTAGAGCACCTTCTGCATAACGTCACCAACGCAATCGAGCTGCTTTGTCAGTCAATGCGCTGTGAGAACAGGGAAGATCTCGACCTAGAGTTACTGGACTTGCTCTCCAACTACTCCAGTTCAGATCTGAACAGTCTATTCTCAACATTTGACTGGAACAAGTTTGGAGGTTACACTTTTTATTTCCATTTTCTCTAAATAAATATGACAATAAAATATATAACATTTAAAAAAAATGTTACACCAAGGAAAACGTCAAATTCATAAATTTGTCAATTCTAAAACCGTACTAAGTTTAACAGTGGCACCTGTCAGTCATGAAATGTGCATCCATTAACTTAAATTTGTAAATTTTGTTTCATGTCTCTATGTTTGACATTCCTTTTTAATCAAAAAGGTCTTAAGTACGTTTGATAAGAAGTTTGGTTTAACTAAGAATTATTGAAATTTTACATACAACTAGGTAGCATTTAGTGAGAAATATAGGCTACTCCGGTAATTAATTTTTAGTCTTTGTTTATGACAGAAACTGTGTCGAAGAGCGAACTACCCACGTTACTCCATTTTGGCGCCAAATTTGGCTTGCTTCACTTCTGCCGTCAGTTGCTCGCTCTCCCCGGTGGTCGGCAAGCAATGAAAATGAACAATAAGAACAATCTTCTTCCGCATAGAATAGCAAAAGAAAATGGATTTGATTCTCTGGCCTCGGTAATATATTACATTATTAACAATATGTGTGAGCTAAAAGATTTATTGAAGGCTACGCTTCGTAATTGATAGCATTGATATAGGATCTCAAAAGCTTATTTTCTTGGCAACCATTGTTTAGTCATAACTTCTATCTATAGAAGCCAAGGGTACCCACAGCGAAGCAAATAACATATTAAAGATTTACAAATATTATCACTTTTAAAGTGGCACTATTCTAACGGAACAAACACATCTTATTCATCGAATATTATGTTTTAACCCATTAAAATAATCTTGTAATTGTTGTTCCACTAAGTTCATTTCTTATTTTCATCATTTCCGTAATAAGATTCAAAACCCGTTACAATCAGAAGTTGTGAGAGTTAGATGTAATGATTCACCATCTTTTCTTTTGTTTCAGGAGCTTAGGAAACAATATGGTAAGAATTTGTCATTCTGTCTTCTCAGATGCCTCTTAACTTCATAGATTCTGTTTATATATACAAACATACATACAGACTAAACACGGTAAATGGTAGAAAAATAAATATGAATGTTGAACGTATACAGTTGGACTACTGGATGGACTGAAATAAATTAGTATCATACAGGCCTACTGACAAAGTTTAAAATGCAACAAATAAACACCTATAATTGTTTAACAAACATCAATTACTTACGTTTTTCTTAATTAAACTCTTCATTAATAAAACATTACTTACATTTTCCTACATAAAGTCTTTATTAATTAAAATTTTGTTTGAACCAGGAGAGAGTCTGAGTCGAGTCAATCTAATATCTTATGTCATTTTTAAATGTATTCGTTATGGCACAGAGCAAATCCCATTTAGTTTCCTTCGAATGTATTCATAATGTCACAGGGCAATTCCCATTTGGTTCCTTGACTAGTGTAGACTTGTCTTGTAACTGGAAGCATTTATGCCTCTCAGTACGTATGCAGATGAGCTAAATGTATCCTTGCTCAAGCAGAGATATATTTTATGACTTTCAACGTGTAACCGCGCTATATATATATATATATATATATATATATATATATATATATATATATATATATATATATATATATATATATATGCCACGTTCAGCAGGAAATCATCAATATATTCATTCTTTATTAATAAAGTGCATATTATGTACCTTATTTTGACTCAACCAAATATAAGAACCTGTACACACACACACACACACACACACACACACACACACACACACACACACACACACACACACATATATCATTATGCGATTCAGCAAAGCAATTACGGCAATTGAAACACCGAGGAAAATAAATTTTAAAGGTTTAACACTCGAAAAAGTTGAAAACCATGACAAAAATTATCCATGAACTTCGTTCTAATATTCTGTCATGTCTCTATTTCCCAGAACATTGATAGCAAAATGAAAAGTACCTGGCATGATATTGCAGACTTTTAAATTTTGTTTTCAATAGCTGGCTATGAAGAGGAGGAAGACTATCGGTCGGTTGTTTCACCATTCAATCAATCTGCGAAAGGTACAAGTTCTTCTTCTCTTTCTTTCTTTCGTTTTTAAGTTATTTTTTAGGACATGTAGTAGTCTCTGATAACTTTTGATTTGTGTTTAAACAAAGTATAATTGCAAATAGTTTATTAATGTCAATAAAAACATGTATATCATATCATGATGCTCTAACGAGTTTCAAATGCTAACAGCGATAAAAATAATTTATCGATTTTTATCTATATCAATTAGCAACTTAAATTCTTAACACATTATTTTACGATGCATCTACAAGTATATCCTCTACTTTATAAAATGAAATCACTTAATGAACTTTTTCGCAAAGGAATCACAAATTTATTATATTACTTTTCCGTAACAGGAGGTGTGTCTAACTTTTGTTCAAGTCCTTCCAGAGAACAAGAGGTAAGACAAATTTTATACAGTAAATTTCTCAATATAAACGCGTATGAAAAATAACAAAGCAAGCAATTATAATAAGGCTTTTTGTTCACTTTAGACACTTTGTGGAGTTTACTTAAATATGAAAATGCTTATGCGATCCAATTTAAAAATCACATGTGGCAATTGCAGGTCAGTGCCTAGCTAGCAGAACAGTATTACATAAACTAGGAAGCTACACCCAATATGTCATACTGTAAGCGAAACTTAATTTTTTAAAAAAATTATTTGCTTCTGTTTGCAGTACAATGTATATGAATCCGAAATGGAAAGTAAAAAAAGTATTGGCATGCATGCGAAATGTTATAGATTAATATTCGATTAGTAAGTAATACTGACGAGTAGATTCTGCACAAATGGAAATTTGCCAGCGTAATAAAGCTTAAAACCTTTATTTAAAACATACAGATCTTGATTGAAATTTTTATTAATTTAAAAGCCGGAAATGAGTGCACGGGAATCAGGTGATAGTGGAGTCCAAATATGGTCTAGACGTTCGGGTATGATATTTTTTAATATTTCCTTTGAAAACCTTCCAAAGTTATTTCTGATTTAAAACACATTGTGAAAACTTTTATTGTTTATGAACGTTATTCTAAACAAATATGTATTACTAGAATTAATATGATGCTGTCATTGAATGTCATAGATTATTATTTTTTATCTATACTCTATCGTTTTCCTTCAACTAGTTTAACGATAAGTATGAGATGGGCAACTAGGCTTTAGCTGTTTCAAACTGAATTAAAATGCTTCGCACTTACGTTGCATTTTATTACATATATTTCCTATGGCTATTTTAAACAGAAAAGTTTATTAGAAGTATTATCAAGACGATCTTAACCTCGCAGTTTTGAAAGTTTTACTGATATTTGTGGTTCCATATGTGCCAAAAATCCACATCTGCTTTTAAATATGGCCATATTAACCTATGTATAAGATACGCAGACAAAATTATATCACACAATTGAGGATATAGATGTTGTTTGCCTATAGGACGCAGCAGTGCATCATCCAGTCCTAGAGAAAATTCCCGTAGCAGCTTAGGGAGTAGTAGCAGCGAGAGCGGCATAGTAAGTATTTTGCTCTCTTCCCATAATCTTATGAGACAGAGTCGTCTGAGAGTGGACAGTAGACTGAATTCCTCTTGATAAATTGCCATTGATTCGGTGTTTGTGCTTTTGCTTGAACTCAATATAAAATAAGAACCATAATGTATGGAAAGCAGATCGTACTTCAGGTTTTCCCCGGATGTAAATTTTTTTCACTAGAGTTGAATGAACTAATTAAATGCCCCCCCCCCCCAACATCCAGATGAAGATTTTTGTTTTGTTTAATATATTTTTGAAAGGTAATCGGTTGAATAAAGATCACAAAGTCTTTAGTACAATGAATAATTTGAAAAAATAATAACTTCAAACTGATAAAGATGATTCAAATCATGATGTCTAAATAGCTTTTATACATTAGTTTTTGTTGACAAAATATCTTTGACGCTTTCTACAGGTCAGCCGTGAGAAGAGTTTCAGAGATGGGCGCCTCAGAAGCACCGAATCTGGTACTTTTCTTTGTAACTATACAGCATTTAGCAAAAACATTTAACAAAAAATAACATAAAATAAAAACGAAAATGTAATTTCTTTTAGCAAAGGTTCTAAGAAGTACACTCGAAGCATGCCATCAATGAATAATCTTAGCTTTCCAGTTAAGATGTGATTATACAATGTGTGTGAAAAGAAGATGTATCGATGCAAGGAACATACTGTATCTATTATATACAAATAAGTTATATATCATATATATATATATATATATATATATATATATATATATATATATATATATATATATATGTGTGTGTGTGTGTGTGTGTGTGTGTGTGTGTGTGTGTGTGTGTGTGAAGGATATTTCAATTCCGTTGGTATCTTTGTAAATTACAATATAAACTCTTTATAGAAAGCATGCGTAAATTAAAAACTATCTTCGCATTTGCAGTTTCTCAGGTCCAAAACTATTGTATTGCATTTCGTTTCCATCATCACACCACACATAGCTGTGCTTCTGATCTCTTGTAGATAATGTATTTTTTTCACTTTAAAAAAGAAAGAAATATAATAAAGGTCAGAGTGAATGGATATTACCAATAAAGAACTTGTCATTGGCAATATGAATTATTTCATTTTTCTTTCGTATGTAGGAAAAAGCAGTGGATCAACATCCAGCCCAAGGTCGACGGTGAGTCAAATACTTTCCTTATGCACTGACCGTTTTAGCTTGGGGTTGGCCTAGTGGGTGGGATTTATTCATTTTTGTTCAAACTCTACACACTTTAGCACCACTTGTCTGCCTTTATGATCACACAGATTACACACAAGCAAAGCTATTTCAGCTCGAATTAAAAGAACAGACCCATCCAAATAACTGAATGGAAATGCCCGCTATTGGCATTAGATATCTCAAAATGTATCAATGTCAAACTGGTATCAACGAAGGCCATGCAAACGTGCAAAGACCATAAACGAGCTTCTGTAGAATGGCGCAAAAAATCAGCAAAACAATGCCCCACCTGCTATTTAATTGATACAGTCCATCCTACAACAAGTCTAGCATACTCGTTGATCACAATTAATAAAGAAAAATGAAATCAATATATAATATGAATCCTACATTTTGCACTAGCACATGAAGATGAATTGGGGAGAGGGGCATGAAGTTGCATTCACATTTTGTCCACTGTAAAGTTCATGGAATAGAATTGTAGAAAACGATGATAGAACTCGAACTACGTTGTCTCATGGACACTATAATGTGACAAACGATAAAATTCTGCACAGCCACAAAACAAACTATTTAAAAATGGACATTTTTTTTAATGCTTTCTGCATGAAAGGCCATTGCGGTATAAACTGTTAAGATACAGTAAATTAGCTTTTCACCTTTGCTTTAGAAAAGTGATACTTTAAAAAAATTATTTTTCAAGCTGAAGTTTTAGAACTGATAGGGACAGCTTGAGTATAACACACATAGGGCCCTGGAAATAATTTGTGATTTGAGTAGTCAGCGATAGATTTATGGTGGAATTTTGTATAATAGACTGTTGCAATTATGTGTAACCCGATTACACTCATCTGTTTTCTTTAACTTACTTCGGTTGGTTTCATGAAGATTTAAATGGAACAGCTTTAAGTATATACAAAGTTAATCTATTATCTCAACATTGTGTGTTTTACTACAGGTGTCACTTAACATCATACTGTTACACTTTTATAATATCTTTCCTCCTCAATAGTCGATTTGTTTTTATTGGAACAGGGTTTCTCTAATAGGATGACAATGATGTTGGATGCCGATGATCAAGTTTTTCCTGTCAATGGGCAAGAATCGCGTCTACCATCTCAGCTCGACAGTCAATGCGATGGAACAGAGCGGCAACTACAAATAACAAAATTTTAGAGGATTTCTGTTAAAATAATAGAGGGGCGTTTGTTCCTTTATAAAAAAGCAAACAAACAAAAGTTCACGTCTAGAAGTTATTTTATCCTTTTATTTTTTGTACAAAGTGATACGGTAAGAACAAATGCAATTCAAATAAAATCTGTGACAATTTTCATGAGATATAAAACGAACAATGAATATTTGTCTTGGTGAAAGATACCTTGGGTAAAATTGAAACTTTAAATGTTACAAATATATTTTTATACATTTACTTACAGATCTTTGCATTTCCTATAATAAGCAAGAAAGAAAAAACGGGTTCTGAGTATTTAATATTTAAAACAATTTATAACTAACATTCGTAGTCCCTCCCCCCATGTTCGAAAAAGCCTAAATTTTTGACAAAAGCTTTCCAGTTTAAATCCACTAACCATTAGAGGCAGGACAATTTGAACACAGTCTGCACGAAAATAACATTTTCTATAAATTTGTTTTATTATTTTTTCGGGCAGATTGTACGGGGCAGCATTTCTTTATCCAATGTATGATAAGCAAATGAAGGAATCACCACCCAAGCATATTTGTAGTGCAGGCTCTCAATAGAAGTCATGTATCAGTTTTATGTATCACATGTGAGAGAATTTGTCATAAAAATTAAAACGGACACCTATCTTAGAATTTGCTTTATTTTGAATATCTTCATTTGATTATTTAATTTATCTAGAGATACCATAACAGCACACAGCAACACAAGCGCTCTCTGTTGTAAGTGTTATTTATGGTATAATATTTCGTTCTTTTAATCCTCTCATTTCAATGAGAGAACAGCAATACTGGGGTATCAATTGTTTTAAATATTTGTACATTTACTTTTTACTTTTTAATTATGAAGATCACTGAGACAATATTGATGTATCATTGACTATTTGATTCTCTTAAATTAGTACATTAGTCACTCTTCATTTCCATGTACTTTTACAATCCATTTTCGATTCCAAATTATGTGAAGTGGTCTTAAAATGTATCACTATTTAAAGAAATATTTTAAGCTACAAACTGCTATTTGCTCTGCATTTTATTTCATAACACCCAAAGAACCAATGAAGGGCTACTGATCATCTAGTGGACATTGGTTACTGTGAAACGGAAGCCTTGTTTACATTATGATTAGTTGCATAATGACACTAAACTAGACACCAATTATAATCTTGTCCAGTCAATAATTAAGGTACAAGATCAAAAACTTGGGTCTCCTGTAAAATGTGTCCAGAAAAGTCTTTAGTGATTGCTTGTGTGTGTAATATATTGTAGACGTTCACTTATCAACCATTGTCTGTGTAAATTCGTACTTAAAGCTGCGTTGAACAAATCTTAATATCGAAGTGCAATATATTAACTGTATCATAATTGTCAGATTTCTGTTTTTCTTGTTTTTGTTCCTTTCCTTGAGATATTATGAATGATAGAGATTGTACATATAATATATATTAGTATAAGTAAGTAATATTTAAACATGTGATGAGAAATGATGTGTATAGATGCTACATGTATTCTTTATATAGGGTATAAAAGAAAACTTGTTGATTATATGTGTTTGTTATATAATTTTACATTGCGAATATCTGTGTCCAATAAAACAAAAATTGGAGATCCAAAAATTAACGTTTGACTTTCCTGTTTTATTTTTCGATATAACTTCCTAAATTGCTTACAAAAATATTTTGGTTGTTGTTGCCTTGGGTTGGACGCCATTTCTTAGCACACGATGGCTATACATGGCGGCCAGTAATACCGGTGGAGGAAGAACTCCGGAAAACCAGTATAAGAACCATAGATCCACAGGAAGCTACTGGCAGCGTTCTTACGCACCCGCATTGGCTAAGCCCGAGATTCGAACAAACGCGGACAGAGGTGAGATGGCACAAGGCTAACTTCGACTGGATGTAAGCGTGGGCTTTTAATCACAAAACATGGGAGCTATTTAAGTGTCAAGAAATTAATAAATTCTCGTAATAATAAAACAACGAACCGTGCACAGTGCAAGAATGAATAAAAAATATAATTGTATGTCTTTATTCTTTCAGCCTAAATTCACTTGTTACGGATTAGGTTAGAATAAATTGATATATTTTATATGTTCTTTTCCTTATTAAATTACAAATAGAATTCTTCTTTGCTTACATAAATGTAGCTGATATATGTGGCTCTATAATTAAAGTTAAGAACAAACATAACAAAAGAATAACTGAAAATATGATCATTGTGTTTCTCAGGAAAAGTAAAAAACAGAAACAAATTCAATTATAACACACATGGAAACATAATACCACTCGGGTGTGTTTCCCAGTGTATACACTACTTCTTATGTTCCAGAATGCACTAATACTTTGAAATACAAACTTTAGAAACGTGTCATTTCTTCCTTATAGCTAACTAAAGGTCATGTCAAGGCAATATACATGTAACGAATGCTCCCAGTACGAATACTAAGGTCATGTCAAGGCAATATCATGTAACGAATGCTCCCAGTACGAATACTAAGGTCATGTCAAGGCAATATACATGTAACGAATGCTCCCAGTACGAATACTAAGATGGATGCTCCTTACTATGCACGTTTATATAATAATAATAATAATAATAATAATAATAAGAAGAAGAAGAAGAAGAATAATGACTTAGTACAGCACCTAATCTTTAGAAGCTCTAAGCGCTTTATAACATTAGATAACAAATAAAAACGTATGCACCGTCAAGATTACAAAAAATATACACCATTTAATTACAAAAGAAAATCATGCTGATTATAATAAAGGAAGTATACATTATCAAGTGTTAAAGTCTATTATTGTAGTCGAAATAGGTGCATTTTAAGAGCACTCTTGAAATGAGATCACAGTGTCCTAGTGTTTAATATCTATGGATAGTTTCATGGGCGCCCGCAGGATTTTTTGCAGGGTCCAAGAGACTTTTGTCAGCGGTCAGGGGTGGGGGTCAGTCAGTCACGGCCGGGAGAGTTAGTATAAGAAGCAGTCTGAAACTAAAGCTAATATTTATTAAGCGTTTTGAACAGAATCTTGTGACATATTTTCAGCTTCATTTGAATGATTAAACTTGTCGGAATATATATATATATATATATATATATATATATATATATATATATATATATATATATATATATATATATATATATATATTTGCAGTATGATTTCGGGGGGTCACGTGACCTCCCTTGACCCATACTGCGGGCCCTCATGGATAGTTTGTTAACACGTAACTGGGCCTTGGTATGCATAAGAACGTTGTACCTATGACTTCGTTTTAACAGTGGGAACAATGCGAATACTAGTGTCAAAATAGGAGCGTAAGTTTCTAGATGGGGTATAAAAATGGGTGAAGTCACATAGGTATATTGGAGTGGAGTCAGTCAATGAAATGTAGCACACTGAACTGATTTTGTGTTTGATTCTGTACAGAAAGAGTAGCCACTGAAGATTAAGAACACGGGAGAGGCGTGCTCAGTTCTTCGTAATCTAAAGATGATCCAAACAGTCGTGTTTTGAACTTTTTGAAATATCTGTAGCAGATACTGAGACAAAACAGATAGAAGTGAATTACAATAGTCCAGTCTTGAAAGTACTAAGGAACGCACAAATGTTTTAGTGGCATCATCCGAAAGAAAACTGTGAATGTAGCTGATGCGTCTCAGCTCCAGAACTGCAGCCTTGCGTATGTTCATGACATGTTGGTGTAAGGTGAGCATACTATCGAGAGTGACAGCTAGGTTTCGTACTCTGTAAATTTAATGTTGGTATTGCTGATACTTATTGCCTGAGGTAAAGGATGAGAATGAGAAAGTCTTTATATGGTGATCAGGATGGCTTCAATTCTATCATCATTCATCAGTAACTTGTTACACGTCATCCATGACTTCACATCGCAAATGCACCTCTCTACGCCTTGGATGGAAGCTTCAACTTCAGCTGGGCAACTAGATTTGTATAGTTGAGTGTAATCAGCGTACAACTGGTGAGACATCGGATATCGATCTATGACACTGGAGAGTGGCTTAGCGTATAGAATGAAGAGAAACAGGCCGAGAAAAGAGCCTTGTGGAACATCAAAACATAGATCAACTGGGCTAGAATGTTTTATGTTCACGGACATAATTTGTGCCCTGTTGACTAAGTAGGACTTGAATCATAGTAAGAGTAAATTGTGAATAACACATACATGCTGGAGACAGTGACGTAATATGTCATGGTCTGTTGTGTCAAATGCCGCAGACAAGTCAAGGAGGGTGATGACTGTAATCTTTCCACAAACCAAAGCAGAGAGAAAGTCGTTAACTACTCTCAGAAGGGCAGTTTCAGTACTGTGGAAAGGGCGATATGCAGACTGTAAATTGCTAAAAAGACTACTTGAATTAAGATGTGATCCAAATCGAGATAGAACAAATTTTTCAAAGATTTTTTCTAAATGAATGAAAGGTTAGAAACTGGGCAGTAGTTCTTTAAATCGTTAGGTTCAAGTGTCGGTTTCTTCAACAAAGGCTTCATAATGGCATTTAAAAAAAAAAATCATTGGAATTCCCCGGATGAGAGAGAAATATTGATAACATTGGTTAATGAAGGCAATATTGAATCAAAGTACACGAGTGGCAGTGATGTCGGAATCTGATCGAGTTCACATGACTTTAGGGCGCTATTCATCACACGTGTATGTGCCAATTCCGTAGAGATATGTTCAAATGCTGTTAAAGGTTGTCGTGTATATTCCATATCACTACTCTATGGTGACGATGAGTCAATTGAAGTTGTGTTGTCAAGCTTATCTCCAATGGATTGAACTTTGTGACGAAAGAAATTTGCAAACAGGTCTTGATACTGTAGTAGGCTGATTATATTCTATTACCGTAAGAACAGTACTGAGACGTTAATATACTTTACTAGATGAATTTCCTTATGCAGTAATATATAATGGATTATTGTTTTGTCACTAGAGTCAATAAAGTTTTGTACAACCAGATAAATAATGCTGAAGTAGAATAAGCGATTTTGCCTCTATCAGCACTATTACAGCAATGTAAAGTCTACGGAGGCATCAATCTCCAACACTGCAGAATATATTGTACATTTTTATTTTATATCTTTTGGAATATTATCTAGTGTGGAATGCTTTATTTCATTACACTATATTGCGATCTCTATAGCAAGCACACCGCGATCGTATTTTGTCTTCTATCTCACGTGTACACGCTGTCGAATGCATCTGTCACAACACGGCACGGGACGGATAGTTTTGAGACCTATTGATCGTACGCAGATATTGATGGGGAAAACTTTGGTCAATAAGCGCACGAGGAAAACACACGAGTGGTTCGAATGATGCTTAAGGAAACGTAAGTAACCCTCAAAAGTATGATGGGGCGGATTGCGATTCGCCTTTAGACAAGCAATTTGTCAGTGGAATTACTCTATATTTGGAGACTTGCTATAAAGATATTCACTTCAGAACTTCACTCTGTACCTCAGTAAATGAATATTCTACGCTAAATAGCATAATAGAACTTAAAAGAGGCCAAAACACAATGACAAAAAATACCAGTTTGGACCAACACTAACAATGAGAGAGAGATCCGTATGTAAGTGCCAATTACAATCACCCAAAATTACAGTGTATTAATCATTTAATGTCACTAAACGTGGTATTACAATGTTTGTACAGTTATTTATTGTGCCTATCGACTCAACAAGTCCTTTATATCTTGATGTATATATTAAAATATATCTCATATTACTGACCATTAATATAGACATATGAAACATTGAAAGTTAGTATTTAATGCAGAGACTTTTGTGAATTATTTTAACATGAGCCACATATATTTTATAACACCAGAATTTATCACAGTACTAAACGTATTTAGGTAGGTTCTAAATGTCACTAATAGGTACTAACAGAATGTCAATAATATTCAATAAAACGTACTAAAAGTCGCCAATAGAAACTTGTAGGGACAGTACTAAATGTCGCAACAGGCATTTTTAGATAGCTAGTAAAATTCACGAATAGGTACTAACTGAATGTCATCAAAAAGTAGTCACCTTTAGTTCATAGTGTGTTAATGAAGACATTTGGCCTATATAAATGGAGGTTGCGAACCAGCAGACATGGCTTTCTGTGTTAAATAGATGTTGTGGGAAATCCTATAAGAACTTTGCGAGATGAATTCGGAAATCAATTATAGAAACGAAAATGGATATGAGAATACAAAAAGAATTGGAAATAGGCGAACATCACCATGGAAAAGTAATTTTAAAACCCCAATAGGTAAAAATGCAAGAACAGAATATGACTTCGAAACCAATTAAAACGTTTTCAATTAGATCAAACTTGAAATCAAAACTGCATGATAAAACGTACCATTGATTTTATCAGCAAATGAAGAGAGTGAAAAATAAAACAAAAGTACATATACTAATTTCACGGTTATAAGATCAACGTCTTCTAGTGTAAAAACTATCGCATCGACAGATTCAACATAAAATAAATCAGCGTTCGCAAGTGTTAACATTATCGTTACATATAGTTAAGGATTTCACGCCAGAAACTCAGTGTCTTCCCGTGTGAAAAATATTGCATCACTAGATTAGTCCGTACCATCCACTTCCAAAATTATCATCATCATCATCATCATCATCATCATCATCATCATCATCATTAACTAGAGGTGTCTGTAGGATTCTTTAAAATGCTTGCTAGTTATGCTTACCCAAGAAAAACCCAACAGAAAAGACACAGGAGACAAGACGAATTCTCACGTTGACGAAATCCACAGACTAAAGTTAGTTAGACGTAAGTAATACAGGAACAGCAGATTGATGATAAGGGTGAAGACAAAGAAAAGAATTTCTTCGAAAGAGAAGAAATAATAGAATGGACAGGACCTATTGTTAAGACGAAGTATTATTAAAAGTCTGATCGTAAGGAAGACATCATGTATGAATGTGGTTATCTCGTTTACATTTTCTGGTGGTAATGATCAGGACATCTACGTGTCCTTTTGTACATGTTAACCACACGCAAATACATTTATTGGCAGGAAACTAAATAAAAGTTGATTCAGTACTCATTCAGAATGTACTGAAGGTTAGACCAAGGAAACTGTGCTCATTAGAAGAGACAGGAATTCATTGAAAATAGTTTCTATCGAACAGTCGAAGCAAGTCTGCGATGCATGTATGTGCTTATGTATGTATGCAGGCAAGTATGATCTGTGTAATTTTATACAACTATACTAACATTGGTAAGTGTTCCAGAACTCTCAAGTTCAATACTACTGCTATAGTCAGTTATTGTTGGAAGTTTTCCCTTTCTGTCTACTATGATGGTTTGTGTCACGTATGGTACATACGTGTGTGTGTGTGTGTGTGTGTGTGTGTGTGTGTGTGTGTGTGTGTGATTTGGATTTTTAACGTAGCTTTAACACGTTTTAAGTCATATCGCTACGATGTCTGCAGTGCGGCAGTTTATAGTGATGTCTAGCACTGGGGCATCATGCCGCAGATATGTAGCATGATGTCCCACCCAGTCATATTATCCTGACACTAGGCCGACCAGTCCTAACACTAACCTCTTAATGCTGAGCGCCAAGCGAGGCAGCTGTTAGTACCATTTGTATAAGTCTTTGGTATGACTCGGCCGGGGATCGAACCCACGACCTCCCGCATCCGAGACGGACGCTCTAACCACTAGGCCACCGGAGCGGTTAAGTACAGTATGTATGTATGTATGTATGTATGTATGTATGTATGTATGTATGTATGAATAAATGGCTAAGTGCATTATATAATTGTTATCAATCTACATTCACCTGTCTCTCTTTCTTCCTATCTATTGTTTTTATTCAATATCTATGTTCCTCTATCTAATTTTATCGATCATTGTCCGAATCAACACCAGTATAGCTTGAAGATGTTACACATTGCCAACTAGGTCATTAATTGCAAGAAATTCAACATTTATGAACTTTGAGGAAAACTTTTGAAAGGAATCTTGGTACTTTTTATTCCTCCGCAGAATTGAAAAAAATATTAAAGGAAATGGACAAATGAAACGAGAGAGAGAGAGAGAGAGAGAGAGAGAGAGAGAGAGAGAGAGAGGTCTCCAAATAAGTCCGCCAGTGAGGCATAACTGAATCAACACAGATTTAATTACGACAAGGTGAAAGGAGTCATACATCAGAATAATGTAGATGGCATAGAAAGGCGAAAATAAAACATTGCGTTTGGTCTTGAATGGATCCTGTGCATTTATTGTTTTTTCTTTTTTTAAAAAAATAAAAACAACAGTGAATGACTTTAAACGAAGCTGACAAACGTTTTTTTTTATATTAAGCACCAAATCCAATTTTTTTTTTTTTATCCTTTTCATCGTTATTAAGTTATTGAGGAAAAAGGAAATTTGTTACATTATTCAAACTCATCTACGAGGCGAAGGCCATGGGTCACACTTTACGACCATTCCATAGAATATGGTAAACAACGTCGCATGTAAAATTAAAAGGGCACACCATCACCGTTGTAACTCGAAGGAAATTACCGTTTTGAAATGTATGTTAAATGGTTGTTCTTCCTTTCGTACCCCTTCAAATGTGTAAGATTCCCTTCGTTGCATTTGTGTGTATTTGTGTGTGTTTGTTTATCGTTCTGAGACAAAAGATTAACTTTCTTTTGAGTTATTGTGAGAATTTCATGCTGTGATGCACGTGTTTGCTGTTATTGTATGTTGTTTACATGTGTGCATGCTTGGACACATAATTAATTAAGAAATGAATTCGTGTGTAAGCGAGACACAGAATTTTGTTACGAAATTTGCTGTTTACATATATTCTGGTTTGGGTACAGGGCTTTACATAAGTAATTAATAAATCAATTAGTGTGCAAGCGCGACACAGAATTTTGTCTCGAAATATCTCTGACATTTTATTTAGCAGTTGCAGTTAGACAATTCTGGTTCATCGATAATGGTTATAATAATAATCGTATGTGTGGTGGAAGTGGTGATGAAGGTAGTGGTGCTAATGATGATCGTCAATTTCAGTGTTGTCGCTGAGATCAAAGGCATTGTTTGCATCACTTATTTTATTTTGATATAGTAAAGACTATTTGTGAACCATAAAAGACCTGTTTATACCTTAATATACCTAATTTGCAAAATTTAAAAAATCCATATGAATACTTTGGCTGTTATATGTGTGTGTGTAAAGATTTGCACATGCACAAATACAAAAAGCGCGTGCGAATTTTGTACATGAAAAGGGGTATTCGTAAAACTAACGGGACCCTGGATGGACGATTGGTCTAAAGCGCTCGCCTTAACCGATCACTGCCATCTCACTTCTGTCCGAATGGATTTTAGTGTCGGACTCGGCCTATGTGGGTATGTGAGAAAGCTTTCCAGTAGCTTCCCTTGGGTCGGTGGTTCTTCCCGGGGTTTTCCCGGTTCTTCCTCCAACTTGTTATACTGGTCATCATGTAAAGCCTATCATGCGTTGACAAATGGCGTTAAGCTATAAATAACAACAACATAAACCTAACATTTGATCACTAACATGTACGAAACTGCATCCCATGCCCTTTGTGAAGTAAGCTCTTCCGTGTTTGTAACGCAAGCTCCAGCATGCACCTGCATACATTAGTGATTAGGGGCCCCGAGTGGCCGAGTGGTCTAAAGCGCTCTCCGTTACGGATCACTGCCATCTCACCTCTGTCTGCGTGGGTTCGAGTCTCAGATTCGGCGAATGTGGATATGTGAGAAAGCTTGCCAGTAGCTTCTCGTGGGTCGGTGGTTCTTTCTGGGGATTTCCCGGTTTCTTCCTCCACCATTAATACTGGCCGCCATGTATAGCCTATCATGTGCTGAAAAATGGCGTTAAGCCCTACAACAACAACAACAACAACATTAGTGAGTAACTATGTATGCACATTATTGTCGTATCAGCTCATTATATAAGCGTTAAGCTGGATTTAAATATCATATCTCAATTCACTAGCACGGATTGCATGATATGAATGCGAAACAAAATGTATATCGAATGTTTGTGGGGTCCTCGAGTATCTATTCAATATTAGTCATTAAGGCTATGTAATGACCATAGAAGTAATCGTGAGGGACGAACAACTGTAACTTCTTTTTATTTACTTGATTACAATATTCATATTGACATGATCAGTTGCAAAGTTCCCCTTTTGAAAGGCATACGCCTTTACATCAACAGACTCCCAGTGCCAAACAAGTTTCTATACATACACACGAAAACTTGCAGTCTCTAATTGAATTTCTCGTTGCTTCACACTTAATGTCCGTATCGCCTTTTTATTATTTTCTGCTTTATCTGCTTTGGTATCCAAGAGATCGCTTCATAATCCCAGGAACAGTACGTGATTTTACGATTATAAAACTATTGAGACCTTTTTCCACCTAAGATGGTGGTTTGTAATCTCATATCAGGCTCTGCTAAATAAATAGGCTCATCTTCCCGATGCAAACCAAATATCAGAGGTCTCAGTATAGATAAAGCTTCCTTCAAACAGCTATCGAAAAAAACCCCTAATCTTCAATTATAAAATTTTACACCAGCTACATCACGATATATTTTACGATTGTATCCAATAATGTCAAACGTCACGTGCCACCACTTACATTCATGCTCTTTTGCTTTGCATTCTTTCATTATTGAATACATCTTTGGTAAACGTAGCCCATAGGGCCACATGCCTTGCTTCTGCTACGATATAATTTTTGCGTTGTATTTTCCCTTAAGGTCAGTGAGTGTGGATGCTATCTATATAAATGCTGAAGACACTTGTCTAATCACAGTTATCTTCGCTGGAAGTTTCCATGTCCTTGATGTCTTCCCTAGACGTGTTGCTGTCTACTCTAGATGTTTCGCTGTCTTTGACTGGTGACTCATTTAACGCCAGCGATTTTCCTGTACGATATCATCGAATGACGTTTCTGATATTTTATTGTATTCTTCGCCAAGTTTTCGTTGTGCTCGCCCCAACGCGATCCCTAGCCCGGCTAATTTATCAAGATGCCCGGATACGTCGTTGAAAATATACATAGCATCTTTTGGGCCTCTTACACTAACCGATATACGCATTCAGGCTAAAGAGCAATTTAATATTTTCTTTGACGTTACAAACGCACCATTGGTCTAGTAATTTAATTCCCGCGTTAGCCGCAGAAGTCAAGTCTTGCACGGGAAAACCTTTATCATGTGGATCATGCGCTCTAGCGCCTCACACATGGACTAGAATCGCAGATACACACGAGTGCAAAAACTTCCCAGTAGGGAAAAGGTCATGGAGAACTAGAAGGTGTTTCGGGCTTGGGAACCGGAATTGGTGAGCTGGTCTCAAAACTCCCATTATTTATCTGATAGTTGCTAAAAAGATATTCATAGGGCTGAAGGATTATTTGTCTCAAAGATACGGGATTATATTAAGAAATTAATATTAAATACAAATTAATAGCTCGAATTAAAGCGACACTGCTTCTAATACCAATACTGCCACTACAAAGAAAGTATTAATCAAGTGATTTTGCTATAAATGAAAATACATAAACATCACGTTAAAGCATGAGTGAATCTCAGCTACTGCTATTATTGTATTTTGTTTTCATTATTCAGATGGTGTGTGTGTGTGTGTGTGTGTGTGTGTGTGTGTGTGTGTCTGAGTGTGTGTGTGAACACTTCAAAAACTATTCATATAAAAACCAAGAGCTTCATTTTTATTATAATTTTTACCGTATACGTCTGCTCTATTTTATCATATATAGGCTTTTTCATAAAACTAAATACAATTTATCGACCAATTCTTCGGACATTTTTCATACTGTTATAAATCACCTACATATACCAATATTTAAGACAGGTTTACTATGATCTTGAAAGTCTAGATGCTTACATAATCATTAAAATACTAAACCGGAAAAAAAGAAAGTAATTTAAGCTAAATTGAAAAACCGATTAATTAAATTATTACATAGATATAACACAATCAGGCAAGAAAAGTAATTTCCTGCAAAACCCTGCACAAAGGTAAATAAAACAACATTGAACATTGAATGCAAATAAACATCGGTCTTGATAGATTATTTTAAAAATACTTTTTAACTCAGAAAATTAAAACAAAAAAAGGAGATGACATACACGAGGCTTTGAAATAAATATCTTGCTTATCACTTACAATCATGACAAAGTCAGGTATGGAAAAAGTCTATTTACAATCATGACAAAAGCCAGGTATGCAAAACCTCCATCCACTCCACTCAATCACGGACAAAAGCTAGCATAAAACACAAATCAAATATGCGTCACACAAGAACGTGAAATGAAATTACAAAGAAATATTCACAGATGCCAACCTATTTATATCCACATAACATAAACCATGCACCTACCTACCAACCTAAGTACATACATACAAACAAGCATATATCACTTTGTGCTCTGTGTCGAACATACTGTACAAGTTTCAAAGTATTATGTTCCACTTTAGACGGTTGTGTATCTTTGTAAGTAGGTGTTTTACTGACAATAAGCGGAATCAAGCAATTCTACTAGTTATCTATGTGTTAGTAATTGCTGAATCAAGCAACTATGCTATTTGTATATGTGTTAGTAATTGCTGCATCAAGCAAATCTGCTGTTTGTATAGGTGTTAGTAATTGCTGAATCAATCAATTCTACTATTCGTCTTTGTATTAGTAATATCTCAGCGAAGCAAATCTGCTCTTATCCTGAGATACAGGCTCATTATAGGGCACTTTAAAAACATTGGCTTGATTGCAGATGTATGTACTGCGCCTACGTGTACATTATGCATTGTACTTCATATATTGAAATATTTGAAGTAATGTTGATTTTAGATTAGAATTAGTTCTTCGTACCTGATTATAATCAATACGAAACTGACAGAAACATTTCATTTTGTGCTATATGCAAAGTTGCTTTATTTGCGATGTTCGTTTATTGGAATGTTCTGTATAATATATCGAGTTTAGATTTTGCAAAGTGAAGAATATCTTATGAAAGAAAAGGATTTAATCTAGCCGTCCATTCTACTGTTCCTGCCACTCACCCTTCCATCCTCTTATGCAAACTATTGCTTCTCTCTTTTCCTGTATGCATTAATATATCATGAAAATCATCCAGTTCTAGATGTCAGTACAAGCGTGTTTTTTTTTTTTTTTAACCTCTAATTTGCCTTTGATGATAAAGCCTGAATTAGCATATACGCCTTTGTAACCAGTTCCAAGCTTCCTTAGATGTTATACAAAAGTTAGCGTGTACGATGACTGAGCCAAAATTATAAGTATTCGTCAACATTGTCTAATGGCAATGGTTACACATATTTGGTGAGTTTCATACGAACTCCAGATAAACAATGGCAATCAACATTTCACGTATTTGTACTGCATATATTTTATCGTGTGCTATAAACCTATTCTGGGAAATGAAGTGTATATTCTTTTATTCTATTTGGTTTACATACAGAAAAATATTGGGCCTGGCGTCTATAACCTCAATTGAGGCTGGAACAACTTAATCGTAAGTATGAATGCGGATGTCTAACTCACTGTACGTACAATTTGTTGCGTTTTTTTTTTTTTTTTTTAATCACGATGTTCTCCATTGGTCTAATTAAATACGCAACTTAAATGCAAAGTAAAATACTTTTCTTGATACTTAGTAGTGAAAAGCTGCATTAAATATAAGAGATTTTAAATATGCAGTTTATTATATCACGAGTTTGTTCAATATTGAATAATATTACGAACTAAGGCAGGAACGAAGTAACCCAAAGAATAAACTTTGGTATATAAAGTGCATTTGAGTTTTGGAGTCTTCTGAGTGGAAAACGATGTCAGTAGAAGCTAGTATGACAACAGCCAGATAGTGACGTCAGCCTTTTCATTTGCGACTGGCCTGTAAACGATATATCTTTGAAATTAAATACTTTGAAGTTGAAAAAGGTGATCCTGTTAGAAATGGAGGTCCATTTGGCGAGTACAATATTCTTACTGTGATTGGGATGGGGAAGTGAAAGATAGATTGGTAGTTACGTTCGATAATTTTATTTTTCGTATAAAGCCGTGATCGGGGCAAAATAAACGCGGTTGTTATTGTGGGACAGCAATTTATTGGGGGGGGGGGGGCGGGGCAATGCCATTGATGAATGTACATATGGTGTACAATAACCGACGGGATTATCCACAACCTTCAATCCAAGGTTTGATAAACAAGCTCTTTGATAGCAGTCTCGTTGCTTTTTATTCTTGAATAGAGCTGGAAAATGAAACAAAAAGGGCAAGGAGAGAGAGAGAGAGAAAGAGAGAGGTGTCGATGGGCTCTCAACCTAAGGCCGCCAGTAAGGTATAACAGTCAATACAGACTTCCCTACGACACGATGCAAATGGATCACAATATAAAGAAGACGATTTAAATAGGACACAAATGAACCTAAATTTTGATCTTAGTAAGAACCATGCTTTATTTGATTAAAACAATTAAGGAATGGCTCACCCATCTGTTCAATTTTCACTGTACGAAGTTTAACTGGAAGATGAAAAACGTATTCTTTATATTAATTGCAATGTCATGTTTTGTTGCTATCCATTCAAGACTATTTCAGATTATTGGTGCAAAAGGAAATTTTTGACCTGCAGACTGATATACGGGACGAATGACATGGGTTACATCTTTAATCACGACGCTTCTATAGCATATGGCTCAAACTTAAAAATTACATTGTGTGGAAAATTAAAAAAAAACATGCATTCTATCACCGTTCTAATTTAAATGAAATAGTCGTTTTCTAATTTATTCGAAATTATTGCCATTCTTTTCTTGCCCCGACAAACTTTTCAGATTCTTTTAACTGAGTGTGCGTGCGTGGTGTGTGTGTGTGTGTGTGAAGGCGCAGTATCCAATCATGAGAATGATCCGACCGTTGTGAAATTGTTTTTCGTATAAGGTCATTGGTGCAAGTACTAAATAAAACAGTGTACCAAATACATAAATGAAATGGAAACACTCGAGTATTTTCTGTGTCTGCAGTATGGTGACGGAATATACGTAATTACATGATTTATAAAGTACTTTGCCTAAGTTTAAAGGCAAAATATATACACTGTGTTGTTTTATTTCTGACAACTTCATCAGATTTATCACAAAATAGATTGAAAAAATATTTAATAAGATGCCTATTCGTAAGGGTAATAATGGAAGAAACCTATTTTTTTTTTTATTCCGAGTATTTTTGGCATTCCCAAAAATGATTAATCTCCAATTTTCCAGCTGTCACATAAATTGCATAATCTACGTGCCCCATCGAATTCTCTTGTCTGCTTGAAAGTATATGAATAGGAAGTTTTCATAATGTAAAGAGAGTGTATAACCATCTTTTTTCGAAGTTTTCATCAACGTAAAATAACATATCACATTCTATAAGACTTTTAGAAGTCCTATAATTCATGAAAGGGTTGATCCATTTACTTGTTTGTGTCATTCCTGCAGGGTACAATATATTAGCCGTTGTCTCAATTGCACCATAAAAGTATCAACATCGAAAATATCGTGAGATAGTCACACAAAACGAAGCCCGTATTTACAAAAGTAGCTGTATAATATAAGTTGCCTAAGTTATTCGCTTTGAAGAGGAAGTTGTGTAGAAAGATGAATTGGCACAACTTATGATTTAGCAAGGTGCCAAAGTAATGTACAAATATAGTCAACTTCATATGTCTGGTTCTGAAAAGCCAATACGGTGCTGGATCGCCAGGAATGTCGATAACTGTAAATAATATGAACTTGATATGTGTAATGGCAACCGGAAGATGTATTTGGAGTCATGTGTTTTGGACTATCTGTGTAGAACGCCATATCTACTTCACGTCACGCCTACAGCTGGGTCACGTATATAATAGGGATACATATACAACATGCCATGTATTAATAAGTATACATGTCACGTAGACAATGCACCAACAAAATTGCTTCTAAAAAATATGCTGAATCAAGACAAAATTGTAGAATTTATGTGGGTGCTATCCCATATTAACATTCCAGGAAATGACAAAGCTGAATTGGCAGCAAAATTACAACTTAACGACCCAAACCTCACCCATATTGATTACACCATCCCAGAGATATACAGCCAGATATCTCCAAAAAATGACATCAAAATGCAAACAGGATTGGATTCATGCCCTAAGGGTTGTACACTGTACTCAATACAGAAAACGGTGTGCCGCAATACCAAAGCCCCACAAACACTCTATAAACACGAGCAACGAGTCATAAACAAGATTAAAACTGGCAAAATTCTGCAGGCAGTATGGGAAAATACATCAAACCCAATGTAGAACGAGGTTCCAATTGCCTCTATTTCCACAACACTGAGGATCTGCAACATGTGTTCAATATCTGCCCCAAATACAAAAATCAAAGGGAAAAACTAGTCAGTTCCCTTAAAAACATTGGTTCACCATACTCCTATCCAGAATGATTGTATCAGAGCAATCCAAATCCAAACCTAACAAACGAATCAATTCTGCTCTTCCTTAGAGAGATAGATAAGGTTCGAAAAATTTAATATCACTCCAACATTGTCCAAAATTACTACCGTTTAGCCTTTGACCATATATTACAACCTACCTTAATTATGAATTATTATACCCACCTATTACTAACGGATCATGTAGTTGATGGTGCCGTCATATAGGCCCCTTGTGGAACTGAGGGGATTACCATAAATCTGATCCGTTAAGCAATGCAACATAACTACAGGAATTCCAACACATATACAAAAGATTTTATAACCTTTTAACTTATAACCTTAATATCTACCCTTCCCACCATTTCATCCCGTCTCAAGCGCATTACAAGCTTGAAACAACCCCTTACACAAAATCGAATCAAGTAATTGGTGCCGCTGTCATACAGGTTGCTATGAATACAAATAGTCGCCTTTTATGAAGACGTGACAAGAGGGGAGGTGGGTGCGGAGGTGGCATACGGTTGACAACCCACATAGGGGTGGTACTTGCCTGTGCGCGGACCGATGCTACACTTGCACCTACTTTCCCCCTGAGGCACAGCAGGCTGCATTATGAATGTGATTCGTTGGGCAATGCAACATAAGTACAGGTATCCCAAAGTGGTTGGCAGTCAAATTACCCCCGTGACAATTTTTCCCAATACAAACACAGCCATACTAACAACATCTTAATCTTTTCTTTCTGTTCTCAAGATATAGTGGATCATTTTAAAATAGGCTAACAAAACTGGCCCACTAAAACTTAGGTTCTATAAGGTGGCTTAAATCCCAGCCATCAGGACCAGCTACACAATGTGGCAATGACTCGATTACGTAACTTAATAAAAATAGCGTAAGACCCCAAATTAGCTTTATAAGGTGGCTAAAATCCAAAGCCATCAGGTCCAGCCGCACAATGTGGCGCCTTAATTACTTATTTAGGATATAGGACCCATATTTAGATATATATGGTGGCAAAAACCAGCCATCAGGCCCACTGCACAAGGCGGACAAAAATTAGATTTCAATAAGTCTCCCAAAATATTAACTTTTCAAATAATTCCCCCCCCCCCATATATATCTTAGGTTGGTCCACTGTATCAATACTACCTATACAAGCAGCACAAATAATAGTTGCAAAATTAGTGATACG
>JAECUM010026583.1:0-31624 GCA_016617855.1 Megalonaias nervosa
AAACACGCACACTCAGACACATTAAATTCCTCCATATTATCATAAAATAAACAGCCAAGGAAAACAATCAAGTTAGAGATGTAGTTATAAGGTAAAAGCAAGTAGTCAAGTAAAGTGATCAAGTTAGAAATGAAGTGACTAAGTGAGAAAACGTGATCAAATTTGAGTAAAGGGTCAAGAAAAGAAAATAAAGTGAGAATTAAAGTGATCAAATAAAAGAAAACTATTGAGACAAGTGATCAAATGAGAGATAAAGTGATCAGGTGAGACCAAGGGCCAAGAAAAGATATAACGTTAGAGATAACTTGAATAAGTGATTGAAAACGGCCAAGAAAGTGATCAACTGTGTCGAGAGAAAACAGCTAAAGAAAGTGATTACTTGAGAAATAAGGTTATCAAATGAGAGAAAACGGCAAAAGAAAGTGCTCAAATGAGAAATAAGGATGTCAGATAAGATAAAAAAGGCCAAAGAAAGTCGTAAAATGAGAAATGAAGCAATGAGATGAATAATTAAATTGCCCTTCGAAAGAAAAATTAATGAAAAGAAGCAGCAATGTTTGTTTTTTTTTCATAAATGTGCATAAAGTCACATTGATATTCAAACCTTTAAAAGAAAATGATGATCGTCTTTTCAAGGCAAAAGATGGTCCAATGGACAAGAACCAAGCAAACTATTAAATTTCTTATCTGCAAGAGAAAGATAAATTTGTTTCTTGTAAAAATATATGAACATAATTGTTATGCCAATACATTGTATGATAAGTCATTTGGAAAGATCTTTATTGTGGTTAAAATATGTTTAACTGCAGGTAAATTATAGCTCCAGATAGTGTACGCAGTGAATCATTGAAGTGTTCTTAACTACAGGCTAGTGATAAATAAATAAATATTTGCTAAATATTTTCGTATAGCAACATGTCATAATCTAGGAATGATAAGTAGCAGTGAACAAGTTTTAATGCTTTTGAAAGCTGAATGTTTTTCATTAATAACCCTTTCAGACAAAAAGAGGTAGGTCCCCGATAAGCATCATAACTGATACATTAGCGTTTCATCCAGTTTTAGGGAAATTAAATATGACTGATGAAAACGTTTTATTCCCCCCTCCCCCTTCCATAAAATAATGCAACGAACTCAAAATTGCTTGTTGCCGATATCTAGAAGTGAGTATAATTTGTATTCGGACCCTGCTCTAATACCAGCTAAAGCATCCATGTCATAGATCAATCTTATGGCCATGAACTGAATATGGGTATTTCATTTACGTGCTTGCTCAGACTTACTCAGACTTGCTCGGACTTATTCGGCATAACGGTAATAATCTTTTAGAAGTACTCCGCTCAAACTTTAGCTTCCACATATAATATGTATAGAGTATGGTTGTCTTGTTATCCAGTGTAAGATTTTAGCATGTACGATATGAAACGTTAGGTTAATGCAAGGGTCTGTATAATATGAAACGTTAGATTAATGCAAGCGTCTGTATAATGTGAAACGTTAGGTTAATGTAAGCGTCTGTATAATATGAAACGTTAGGCTAATGCAAGGGTTTGTATAATATGAAATATTATGAAATATTAGGTTATTGCAAGTGTCTGTATGATATGAAACGTTAGGTTAATGCAAGCATCTGTATGATATGAAACGTTAGGTTAATGCAAGCATCTGTATGATATGAAACGTTAGGTCAATACAAGCGTCTGTATAAACTTTAGGTTAATATAAGCGTCTGTATAATATGAGACGTTAGGGTAATGCAAGCGTCTGTATAATATGAACCGTTAGGCTAATGCAAGCGTCTGTTTAATATGAAATATTCGGTTAATGCAAGGGTCTCTATGATATGAAATATTTGGCTAATGCAAGGGTTTCTATGATATGAAATATTTGGCTAATGCAAGGGTCCATATAATATAAAATATTAGGCTAATGCAAGGGTCCATATAATATGAAACATTAAGTTAAAGCAAAGGTCCGCATGTTATGAAACATTAGGTTAATGTAAAGATCCGAATTATATGAAACAGTAGGTTAATGCAAGGGTCCTTTTGTACTTATCGAATAGCAAGGTCAAAATGTTGAAAAGGGCACGTGATAACGATTGTGACGTCTTATCCAGTTCGGTCCAGGTCCAGGCGACTCTTAGCTTAAAGTGTAAAATGTTTGGGAAATCGAACTCACTGAATAGAATGCATCGGTTTTGCACTACAATTCAATCGAGGGTTAGAAAATGTTAAGACAGCGAGACTTTCTCAAGCTGTTTTCTCATCGAGATAAAATAATGATTTAATTCGAAGCCACGAACCGTGTATTGTAATTATCCTGCAACTCTATGATAAAGACAAATACATTCTGAATTAGACATGTCTCTATTTCAACCCATGTCAGCTTTAAGCAAGACGTAAGAATTGGAAACAACTGAAATCTCATTGTCAACTTCAGTACACCAAAAATATAATTCATAACAACGTACTGCTTGTGATCACAATTACAAAATATCAACAAAAGTAGAAAATTAAAGTTTATAAATAATTATGTTGCATTTAATATCACACTGTAATACGTTTCTGTGTTTGATTGGATTCCTTGCCGTGAAGTTCTTCATATTTGGGACACAGAGCGTTGCACCGAAAATAAAGAATGTAGCTGTGAATAAATATTAACAATGACCAGGCAGCTTGTGGGTGCTGTGATTTGCTTACATATCGATAAGAAAACTCAAATTCGTATATTTCGATACAGATCAGTGTCATTTATGTTAGAGGCTATACGCGGTTTCTTGACGGCCCTAACCCAGTAAAGCTTTGGTTTAGAGCAGTGGTTCTCAAAGTGGGCGGTACCACCCCCTTGGGGGCGGTGGGATTATTAAGGGGCGCTAATGCTGAATAACGCTTTTTACGGGGTATGGTGGTAGTGGTGGTGGTGGGGGGGGGCGCAGAGGATAACCAAGGGTGCGGTGACCCGAAAAGTTTAATAACCACTGGTTTAGAGGATATAATACTCGAGTGAATTCAAGTGCCAGCTGTACACAAATGGCTAACATCTCGATTTTTACGCGCTGAAGTGGTCAGTCTAAGATAGGAATAAAGCTAACCAGAATTGAAACGGATAAACATGTCTTGTTTAACAATTATTTTATTTTTATCTTGTATATTTTATTATTATTGAGTTACATGATGAATAAAGTATATGGTTAGTGTCTTCGAATACATAGTGCATTTGGACCGCTCCGGTGGCCTAGTGGTTAGAGCGTCCGCCTCGGATGCGGGAGGTTGTGGGTTCGATCCCCGACCGAGTCATACCAAAGACTTACAAAAATGGTACTAACAGCTGCCTCGCTTGGCGCTCAGCATTAGGAGGTTAGTGTTAGGACTGGTCGGCCTGGTGTCAGGATAATGTGACCGGGTGGGACATCATGCTACATGTCTGCGGCATGATGCCACAGTGTTAGACATCACTATAAACTGCCACACTGCAGACATCGTAGCGATATGACTGAAAAATTGTTAAAGCTACGATAAAAATCCAAATCACACACACACACACACACACACACACACACACACACACACACACACACACACACACACACACACACACACACACACACACACACACACACACACACACACACACACACACACACACACACACACACACACACACACACACACACACACACACACACACACACACACATAGTGTATTTGGTCTCAATGTGTAATTCGTCTATTAGAGAAAGTGTTAAGATAACCTGGGCAAAGTTTGATGTCTCCGTGTTCTAACTCTCGACCAAATAGTGCATGTATTCGTCGGCTCTAACCTTTCTTTCTAGATTTCTGAAGCTTTAAAAGTTAAGTATACATATGTACAAGGAACTGTTATGGCCAATAAAAATGACGGGGAGTTTGCAAGGCTTAGAAGACAAACGCCTTTTATCTTTTAGGAGAACGCTGCTTTTAAATACTTCAGAAACCATCATGGAATTCTTGGCTTGTGATAAATAAGTGTGTGTGTGTGGGTGTGGGTGGGGGTGGGTGGGTGGTGTGTGTGTGTGTGTGTGTGTGTGTGTGTGGGTGTGTGTGTGTGTGTGTGTTTCAAAAAGTGGTGTGTCATATGTTTTGATTTGTTGTTACAAGCAGTTGCATTTTTTTCCTGAAAATATGTCAATACAGTAAAAGGACAGCCTAATATTAAAAAGAACGTTAACATATGAAAGATAATTTGACGTACAAGTTTAATCAAATAGAGGGTTTAAATTTATATTTTTGAATTACCTTTTATTGCATTATGCTCTCTTTTCTTCCAAAACGGTTAATATTTATAATCAATTCCTAAATCTCTAGTTATACTATTTTCTCTGTCTTAGATGTTAACCTTCGTTCTTAAAAATCCGGTTCGTGTGATTTTATTATGTCATTTATGAGGTTTGGTATCCGTCAGTACATTGTACACATTCAATGGATAAACTTTATGAATAAACAGAGATCATCAGTTTTATTAATATTTTTATTATGTATAATGGACATTTTTAAATAATATATTATACTTTGATATATTATTAATGTTCAATATTTCATCAGAACTCAAATTATGTAATAAAAATGTATGGTGTGCATAATACTTATAATCATGTAAATAAATAAGTATTCTATAATTAATTAATTATAATGTATTGAAAATTTATTTCATAATGCCTCTTCTTTTTAAATTAATTATAACAATGTAAATCTTAATGTGTTGCTATGTATCTCCATTTTTAAGGAAGTAACCACAGCAACATTGTCAAACGTTGTCAGATTTGTAATGAATATTTTTGATGCGTGTATTGCTTACCGAACATAAAAAGTTGAGTTCAAGTGGAAACAACATAGAACCTGATCTTCTACCGCACAATCACCGACAAACAAGAGTTTATATGTTTTGTTCAATTAAATAGCCCGAACAAGCTGCATATATCCAGATCTGCCGGTGCATAACGCAGATGACGTTAGATTCAACTTTGACGCGGTTAAATACGGTAATTGAACTAAATTAGTTTCTGTTAAAACTCTGAATTGTCCTGAACTTGACACCTTAGCTGGTACGTCACGAGGTGTAGATTAGTTCTGTACGACACTGGGGACACGAGGTGTAGATTAGTTCTGTACGACACTGGGGACACGAGGTGTAGATTAGTTCTGTACGATACTGGGGACACGAGGTGTAGATTAGTTCTGTACGACACTGGGAACACGAGGTGTAGATTAGTTCTGTACGACACTGGGAACACGAGGTGTAGATTAGTTCTGTACGACACTGCGAACACGAGGTGTAGATTAGTTCTGTATGACATTGGGGACACGAGGTGTAGATTAGTTCTGTACGATACTGGGGACACGAGGTGTAGATTAGTTCTGTACGACACTGGGGACAAGTGAACCATGGTTGCTTCAGAGCAAGAACGATTACGTTTCTGGCGATTCTCCCAACTGTATTAATAAGTTCTCGTGTTATTATGTCATTTATGTTAATTTAGAATGTTTTTATTTTGCTATACATATTTGTCCTACTATTAAAAGTAAGTCACACGTCGTTATTTCTTTCTCTCACTAACACCCCCCCATTATATTCCATGCCCATACAACCTGATAGCATTCTACTCTTTCCTTTTATTAAAAAAACGCATATATTATCAATGTATTACAATATTTCTGCCTTCTCCATTCTCGTGTGCTTTTTTCATATTGCTGACGTCACTATAGGGATAACAGAACAAGCTAGGGTCTTCCCGCCAATGATAGGAAAACACCTCTGAAATAACACGATATCGTATATACTAGCGTATAAGTCGAGTCCAACTGCAAACAACATAGATCCTGATCTGCCATCGTCTAGTAATACTCTATTGCTGAAATGTAGACTATAACTGAATTACCCTGCAGAATACACCAAACATGGGTTTCTGCAAGACATATCAATTTTTGCTCATGTGAAAAGGGGTCCGTGTGTGTGTGTGTGTGTGTGTGTGTGTGTGTGTGTGTGTGTGTGTGTGTGTGTGTGTGTGTGTGTGTGTGTGTGTGTGTGTGTGTGTGTGTGTGTGTGTGTGTGTGTGTGTTCAAGTGTACATATAAACCGGTGCAGCAACGTTATTTTTAGTTATCATCATGATTCCGGCCCTCCGCCGAGTCGTTGATATAGAACAGGCCCGATGTGTCCTTCTTTTTGTCGTAATACACGGCTGAGGAGAACCATTTTGTGGGTTGCGTCCCATGTGTGGACAGGGAAGCATCCTTGTAGTTGATTAGGTACTGATAGTTGCCACTCCGATGCAACACACTACTTTGGCCTTCAACTTACGCTAGACGGATTGTCAGAAGGGCCAATCTGATCAATCGGCTAGTCGCACCAAGCATCATGGGCCATGTTAAAGACATCCCGTTACACTAATCTCCAAACATTTCAAGTTCGCCATTCTGACTAAATAATCATTCTGTTGTTCATGAGATCTAACAAAGAACATGACTTCGAATGCTCTGGCAAGAGTCAATTGAGCAAAGTTTCTCTTTTGCTCGAGAGTGTAGCTCTGACCATCTTCGCTAGCCAAGGTTCCGATATGATAACCCTATCGGCACCTTGGCGGATCGAGCAGATATTTTAGTGATTTGTCTTAGCGACATCTATTGGATTTCATGAGTCGCATCTCTTAGTATGTAATGCCAACTAACCAGCAGCGAGTAACAGCGGTGCATTGTACATTGGCCAAAAATGGTGGAGACAATTTGCTTCAAAGGATACTTTGTAAATTTAACATAGAAATTATGACTACGTTCCAGAGGGAAGCCATTACAGGTTTATTTGAGTGAAAGGTATTTGTACAAACACGGACCGGGAGTGTAAAATTACTTATTTATTAGTCCATTCAAGTTATTTCCTCTCCTTGTCTCGATCATGTAGAAACAGTGTTCAAATTTGAACAACTTAATTTTGATTGGATGCAGTGGCCTGCCGCCGTATCCAATGAAATTCACAGACCCGAAGCACATAAATATCTGCTTGATACGCCAAAATGTAGATAGGGTTATCATAGTGGAATCTTGGCTAGCGAAGATGATCTCTGACACGAGAAATACAATAAATGAAGACAAATCTCTGTCGACTTGATGAACTTCAATGCGGGTGAGGAGCACACGTGACAAAATAATAATACATGAAGGCGTCCTGTGATAGATAGAACAACACGCAAAAACATTAGCCAGTAGTATTAAACATGATTTCAAAAGCACGAAGAATAATTCACTCAGCCGAAATTCGACAAAGGTGATCCAACGCTTGAAACGAAAGAAAGGCATCAGCTTTCCGGATGTTAGGAAATCTGAAAGTCACAGCTCCACTTAACACAACTGGCACATCTTATGTTATCGTAGTTGAAGCTGAGAATATTGCACGCCAAATCGTTCAAAATGGATGAACTTCTGTGATCGTAGGGTGACCTAAAGTAATCGTAGGGCGAGCAGGAGAAGACAAATTGGAGATATCGTAGGGTGAACTCAAGTAATCATAGGGTGAGCTTGGAGAAATAGCAGGATGAGCCGAAGTAATCGTAGGGTAAATTTAGAGAGATTGTAGGGTGAACTGAAGCGATCGTATGGTGAGCTTGGAGAGGTCGAAGAGAGAGGTGTAAACTTTCAAAGAAATAATGTTAGTTAATTATTTTTAACTGGCTTTTCCACAAGATCCTAAGTTTTAATAAAGCCTACCAATCAAACAGTGAAATAAGACTCGAACCTTAGGGCCAATTTTGGAACCAATTTTGATATTTAAAAAATAAAAACTAACAAAAATTATTCTGTTATGTAACCATAATGTTTTCAGCAGGCCCAGTAGTTTTAATTCTTCTTGCATTTCTCACGATACGAAAATAAAGAATTAAGAATATTGATGGTGTGGGGAATTGAAGTGGGACTAAGTTACATGAATTCTGATGGAATATACTAAGTTATACACAGTTTCGTAGACGAGACTAAGAGATATACAGTTTGGTGGAAGAGACAAAGTTATATACAGTCTGGTTGAAAAAACTAAGTGACATAAATTCTGATGGAAGAACACAGCTCTAGAGATATTGCTATTCATGGACTTTTATCATCGTCAACATCTTGCTCTAAATATTTTTTAATATTTTTGTTGAATTTTAGTTTCTACATATGTCACTAGAGAAACTTTAGACGAGAATTAATATTCTATTTTATTACTTAAAATAATTATCACAGGCGAAACAATTGCCAAGGATGATACCTACATGCAGGTCTGAGCATTGACACAACACAGCAACCTCAGCCATTCTTGTCAAGCCAGAATAAACACCTAAGATGTTTGAAGCGGACTGATTTTCGCATTTTGTGGGAGAAACAAAAATTGAAACAGTACAAAATGCATAACAAATAGTACAGCCAAAGATCTGCTTTCTGAATAGTTATGGCCTCAAGTCAACAGCATAGATAAAATGAAAGCACATTGTAACTTTCATTTTTGGATTTATTTGAACAATGACGGTTGGAGAAAAGTCGACAGGCTGACTTGACTATCCTTAAGGTCTAGCGCTTCGCACCAAGCCCTAAGTAAGACCACTCACTTTTACCATTGTTGTACCGCACCCCTATAATGACTGTAAATTTAAGTTTATATGGTTTCGTAAATTCCATGTACAAGATATTATCGACAACGGAACCTTGAACCAAACAAGTCGTCCATATTGACGACGCAGACAATTCAATTTGACATCCGACAAACAAGTCGTCCATATTGACGACGCAGACAATTCGATTTGACATCCGACAAACAAGTCGTCCATATTAACGACGCAGACAATTCGATTTGACATCCGACCATTTAAGTACATAAATGCATTGTGGCGTTTAGATTACAAATTTAAACTTGATTTATTTAACGTCGATTACAAAATACGTTTCATCAACGAATACGAGGCGAAGTAATCATAGGGTGAGCTGAAATAACCTTCAAATGACTTCAGATTACATCAGTTCACCATACGATCGTTCCAGCTCATCCTTTTTGAACGATATGGCGTGCCATAGGAGAAGAAACTTTTGACAAATAATATCTTTACACCAACATAGCTTACATGGTCAGAAGATCAAAGTCAGTCCACAATCTTGAAAACACCAAAAAACCCGAGCTTGCAGACGAAAAAAAAAACAAAAAAAAAAAAAACGGAGAGTGAAGTCGAAAACTCAAATACTCAATGAGACATTGTAGCAAATAATAACTCCACTGACGCAAACGTAAAACAGTTCCATTCAACCCACAAGCATTTTAATAGATTTAGAAGTCTACAAAGTATGGACCCCGAGTCAGGCAAAACTCTCTGATGTCCTGTATTTCCACTGCTTCCACAATTATTTGTGACACCATGTTATTGTGGCGTTTAATGGTACATATTGACAACATATACGTCTTCTACTTAAAGAGCACCACTTAATAAATCTCTCCCTTCATGGGGCCTTGTAAAAATGACAAAGTTAATTTTAAAACTCTCATAATGAGCAACATAATGACGTCTTCCATTATAAATAACATCCACATTAATCTTGGTATTACATTACAGGATGTAGACCATAGACGTAATTCTTCCACTTTTCGCAATATATCTGCCGCAAGCATTTAACCAGTCAATCGGAACTTCATCATACTACTGAAGAGTAACCAACACGTTTTGATTTACTTGGCGACTTTAACTGCCACCATACACTTTGTAGCTATAAATATATTAACGAGTGAGGGTCGATACGGAAGACTTTTCCTTACACCATATGCCAGGTCAGTGATAAATCGCGTACATGCCTGTTCATATTCGTCCTTACATCTGACCGTCTGCTATCCATCTCATTTGCTTGACTTCTCTTGGTTAATTTGATGAGGATTTATGTAGTAGTGATAATATTTCATTAGACGTAAAACGTATTACCCCAAACCTCAAGGGCTAAGGCCGAGATGGAAATCGAACAAGCAGAAATTTTAGATGTTTCAATCCGTCTGAGAATCGAATTTAATAACTGATTACTTGGAAAACGTAGAAATTCCAATACTGTTATTTATAAAGGTGCATGTGTGATGTGTGTACGATTTGGTTTTTAGCGTACTTTTAACAATGTTGCAGTCATGTCGCTACGATGTCTGCACTGTGACAGTTTATAGTGATTTCTAGCACTGTGGTATCATGCCGCAGACATGTAGCTTCATGTCCCACCCAGTCTCATTACACCGGGCCGACCAGTCCCACCACAAACGTCTTAATGCTTAGCGCCAAGCGAGGCAACTGCTGGTACCATTTTTATAAGTCTTTGGCATGACACGGCAGGGGTTCTAACCCGCGACCTCCCACATCCGAGACAAACGCTCTAACCACTAGTCCACCGGAACGAATCGGGGTTTTATTCGGGATCCAATACAAGCACTTTTGTGATACAAAAATCAACAAAGCATGAGTTAATTGCACTGGTAAAGAGAAAATCTGAGAACTGAAATGGTCCTACCAATCGAACAGCTAACATTCTGCATAAATGCAATGTGGTATTTACCGAGCTGAAGCTCATCATGACATCACAGAGAACAAGAGGGAAACATGGAGATCTTCTATGCTGAACTCTCGTTCCTGTAATAAATCGGCATGGAATATGGTACGGACAACCATTCACATGGTACGGAAAGTCATTTATATGGTACTGACAATCATTCATATGGTACGAAAAGTAATTCGTATGGTACGGACAATCATTCATATGGTACGGAAGGTCATTCATATGGTATAGAAAGTCATTCATATGGTACGGACAATCATTCATATGGTACGGAAAGTAATTCATATGGTACGGAAAGTCGTTCATATGGTACGGATAGTCATTCATATGGTACGGTATATCATTAGCAAAAAAATAAATAGAGCATTATTCGAGCATCTAAAGAAATCTCCTGAAATGGCCACGATCCTACCAGAAATTTCTAACACAATGACCGAAACTTTCTCCAAAATCCTTGACAAAAAATCTATTCTGAGAACTTCCGCCGTGTGAAAATCTGAAAGATAAGGTTCATTTAAATTTCAGATCTGCGAACAATGAAGCTTACAATAAACTTTTCGCACACAGAGGACCACATTACACTGTTTATAAAGCCCATTATCTGCTTCTACAAAACTAATACAGCACTCAGCGCGACACTAATCTTCTTAATACAATTGAGAAACTGGCTACTTCCGCCCTCGTAGCGAGAAACAACAGCGATATAAGCACCTAAACCTGGAAAGGACCATCTAGTCTGACTTGAAGAATATATCAGGGAAACTTTGACAGAAAAGAACAGAGAGCAGCCGTCGATTCCGACTTGGAGAAATCTTATTACTAAGTTAAATAATGCACATATACATGCTGAATGATATATTTAATCTAGGTTTAAAGGCCGCGTATATTTATATGCAGTGAGACTGTCTATTTATATACGCTTAAAAGGCCGTATATCAGGCACCCTTGAAGACATAAAAATTATTAACAGAGTGAAGCTCCTTAGATTAAAAAATATATGCATATTATTGAGCGTCAGAGACAGATGTGCTTAAAGATAGTTCTAAAATATACACAATTCAAATTTTCGACCTCTAAAACTGTTTGTATGCACTCTTACCGATTACATAAAATTTACGATAACCCCAAAATCTGTCTAGACGGTTATTTATTTTTGCTGTGGAGCAGGCCACATTTTTAGGCATTACTTTTGACCTCAAGCTAATTCGTCTTCCGCATATTATATACGTCAGGGATAAATGTATAAAGCCCTGGATATATGCATCGTGGCAAACACAGATTTGGGAGCATACCGGAAGTCTTATTCTGACTGCGCAGAACTTTAGTAAGATCTAAACGTGACTGTGACTAAATTTTTATTTACGGATCACCTTGTCAATCTTGCCTGCAGATGCTTGATCCGATACACAGTCAGGGATTTCTATTTTGTATTGAACCTTTTAGAACTTCTGTTTCAGAAAGCTTTTATGCTCAGGTAACTAAACTGTCACTTTGTCTATGAGAAAGGAAATTGGCTCTTCAATATACCACTAGACTGACCTCTAATCCAGCAAATTTCGCATATGATATCATCTTTGGGAGCTGCCATTGCAATACCCAGTGGCACCATCTCCTTCCGGTTGCCAAACAAAACTTCCATTTTTGCCGATGAAATTACAGTCATCTCCAGATCTTTGAACCACGCCGAAACCTCACAAAAAAACATTTTTTTCTTTTCTTCATCTTTTCGGATACCCTTCGCACAAGGAAATGTTATGAAAACTTGAACTTGGAAAAACCTTTAATATCCGAAATAGTATAGAAACATAATTTTGGGGGCCCCAGGTGGCCAAGTGGTCTAAAGCTCTCACCTTTACCGATCACTGCCATCTCACCTCAATCCAGGTAGGTTCGAGTCTCGGGCTCGGCTCATTTGGGTATGCGAGAAAGCTTTCCAGAAACTTCCCTTGAGTAGGTGGTTCGTACCGGGGTTTTCCTAGGTTATTCTTCCATCCTTTCCACTTGCCGGCATGTATAATCTATCGTGTGCTAAAAATGACGTTAAGCCCAAGATAAGAAGAAACTTGATTTTCTCATACAATCTGTAAAGGTATTCGGTACTGTTATGGTTGATTTCACATAGTATGTAAAAAATATACACTGGTAAGTCGCAAATTACCCATGAATTACACACACAGACACACACAGACACAGACATACACACACATACATACATGCATACACATACATTGATACACACATACATACATACATACATACATACATACATACATACATATATACATACATAGCAAAAAAGTCAGGAATGTCTACTTCGTAGAAATTGGAGTAAAAATTACTAACTCACAGGAGTATATACGTCATAGAAATATGATTAAAACTGAAAGACAGTTGAAGTATGATTAGCAAGGTGGCAGCCTTATAAGAAAGAAAATGTGCACAGGACCTTTGTTGAGACCACCCTTCACAATGACATAAAAGTGCCAGAAGGAATCAAGTATGGCTAGATTACTGATTTTCTGCTGAATGACATATGTGATAGTAGTTGTAGCAGTAGCAGCAGTATTAGCAGTAGCTGTATTAGTAATAATAGTAGTAGTTGTAGTAGCTGTAGTAGTAAGAATAGTAGCAGCGATAGTAGTTGTAGTAGCAGTAGTAGTAGTAGCAGTAGTAGTAGTAGCGGCAGGAATGGTAGAAGTAGCAGCAGTAGTAGGTGTAGTAGTACTAGCTGTAGTAGTAGTAACAGTAGCAGTAGTAGTAACAGTAGTGGTAGTATTAATAGCAGTAGTAGTAGTATTAATAGCAGTAGTAGTAGTAATAGTAGCAGTAGTAGTAACAGTAGTAGTAGTATTAATAGCAGTAGTAGTAGTAATAGTAGCAGTAGATACGTAACAGTTATAGTAGCAACAACATTAGTAGCGGTAGCAGCAGTAGCTATAGTAGTAGCGGTAGCAATAGTAACTATAGTAGTAGCGGTAGCAGCAATAGCTATAGTAGTTGTGGTAGCAGTAGTAGCTTATAGTAGTAGCGGTAGCAGTAGTAGAAGTTGTAGTAGTAGCAGACGCAATAGAAGTAGCTGTAGTAGTATTAATGCTATTAAAAGTAGCGGCGGTAGCAGTAACAGTAGTAATAGTAATAGTAGCTGTAGTAGTAATAATAGTAGCAGTGTTTGTAGGTGTAGTATATGTATTAGTAGTAGTAGCAGCTGTAGTAATAATAATACTAGCAGAGGTAGGAGTTGTAACTTTAGTAGTAGTAATTGTATCAGTTGTAGTAGTAGTAGTACCAGTAGTAGCAGCATAAATGATATTAGTAACAGTAGTAGTAGATGTAGTAGTAGCAGTTATGGTGGTAGTAGCTGTAATTGTAATAATGGTGTAGTAGAGGTTTTAGTGGCAGAAGCATTATCAACAACAATAGCAGTAGTGGTAATAGCAGCAAAATAATAGTAATAACAGTAGTAGTAGTATTTGTAGTAGTAGCAGTTATAGTAGTAGTAGCAGCTGTAGTAGTAATAATCGTGTAGTAGTAGTAGCCGTAGCAGCAATAGTAATAATAGCATCAGCAACAGTAGTAGTAGTAGCAGAAGTAGGAGCAGAAGTAGAGTAGCAGCAGTAGTAGTACTAGCAGTAGTAACAAATGTAGTAGTAATCATAGTACCCTGCCTCTCTTCCCAAAGCAGGCGTGCCGATGTTGATGGCTCGACGTCTGGTCACTGACTATTAAGACGGAGAGATATCACCGGGTCGTAGTTTTATATAGATTCTTAAACGCGTACTGATTTTATAACGGATGGACCGATCTTCATCTTGGTTACATTGGTTAAAATTTGAAGTAGCCATTTTCATTTGATAAGAGATCAATTTTTTAATCTGATAATTCATTAACGCCAAATGAGACCGCTTGGTCTTCCGAGGATGATAAAAATCTAAGTCTGTGAAAACGTGGTTTCCACGATCTAATTCCCCTTTCTATGGCAAGTACAGTTCTTGCACCTCTCATATAAAGATTTAAAGGACTTAAAACAAAGGATACAAATTTTTGTAAATTTGTAAGCATATTCAATGAAAAGGTGTATGTTTGGGGGCAAAGCAAGAAACAAACCTGATTAAATAATTATATACTATGCAATCTTATGAATGACACAAAGTACACATGAAACAATGTATTTCTATACACGTGAAAGTGCAGCTGATATATTTCCATTGATGTGCCTGATGTCAATATTGTATTGCTGTAACATTAATTATCTCTGAGTTTTGTTTTTCATCTTGCCATTGAAAGCAAGAGGGTTTTGATCACTAACAAATAATCGGAGAAGGAGCTGAGCCAGTATAGACTTCAAAGAGTTGTAATGCCAATATCAAAGCTAAACATTCCTTCTCGAATGAGGAATAATTTCTCTGGTGCTTATTTAAATTCTTAGATAAATAGCACACTGGATGATCAACACCATTTTTGTCGCCTTGAATCAATACTGCTCCAACCCCAACATCACTTGCATAAACAGACATTTTAAATGATTTACCTAAATTTGGAACTGAAACAACTGGTGTACTGTTAAATATGGTCTTTAACTTATCAAAAGCCTCCTGAAATTTTTCAGACCACTGAAACTTGGTTTTCTTGCTCAATAATTTGTCAGGGATTCAGCAGTTTTGGAAAAATGGGAGCAAAATTTCTGATAGTATCCATTCATACCCCAAAAACGCATCAGTTACTTTCTACTGATAGGAGCCCAGAGATAGCCTTGACTTTAGCATCTGTAGGTTTAACTTGTCCATGTACCACGATATGTCCTAGAAATGTTACACAAGCACGGCAAAACTCACTTTTAGATAAATTAATTGTCAAATTTGCATCAGTGGGTCTGTCAGAGAATTTCGGAATTGTCGATAAATGATCTTTCTAAGTGTAGTTATAGATGATGACATCATCGATGTAAGCATCACAATTATCTAGACCACATGTAATCAAGTTCATTAAACGTTGAAAAGTACTCGGTAAACCTTTCAACCCAAACGGCAACACCTTATATTGATAAAGTCCATGCCGACATTTCCATTGCCTTTCCGTCAGTGGAATATGCCAAAATCCTTTCAAAAGGTCAAATTTGGTGGCATAGTTTACATTTCCAATTTTATCAATGCAGCCATCGATTCTTGGCAATGGAAATGAGTCTGTTTTAGTCACACTGTTCACCTTTCTATAATCAGTGCACATTTGGAAAGTATTATCTGGTTTCCAAACAAGTATACATAGTGAACTTCAGTCACATTTACTCGGTTCTATGAAATCATTCTCCATCCAATACTGAATTTCTTTTTATAAACATTCCTGTTTGAGAGGGTTTATCCTGTATGGGTGTTGTTGTACAGGTGTGGAATTTACAATTTTAACTTCATTGTATATTTTATTTGTTATTGTAGGAACATCTGGAATTAAGTGCTCATATTCAAGCAATAATTGTTGTAATTCATTCTTTTCTTATTGTTGTAAATGTGAAAGTTTCTTGTCCAGACTATGCATAATTTCTGAATTCCGTAGAGTTGTTACTCCAAAGTCGGTACAGTCCGATTGCATGCCATCGCTTAAATCTTCAGTGTGTAGGAAAGGTACAACTAAATTAACTGAATGATTAACCTGGTTATCTCTGTCAACGTACTCCTTTAACATGATGTTTTGTTTCCGCTTCCCAGGATTATTGTTGATATAATTTAAATCACTTACTTTCTTTTCAAACGTATAAGGACCATAATATTTAGCCTGAAGAGGGTTTTATGGTACAGGCAAGAGAGCCAGGTTGAAGACTCTTCTCCTTTGTAATTTTGCATGGTATGTGTTGTGATAGTTCTCTCCCTTGGATTAATCTTGTATTATGTATATTTAATTTGCGTTGTTTGTTAGTTTAGTTTTATTTTGTTTTATTTCATTACATGCTATTGTAATGTAATATTGTATGTCGAACTTGACCTTGTCCAAAACTGAGTTCATTTCTGCGTGACCCAAATTGACTTCTTTAATTTTGTTTGATTTCTGTATCTTCATTAGAAAGAAGGTTCATTTTTAACAACTTCAATGGTCCACGCACAGTTATGTCCAAAAACTAGTTCAAAGGGACTGAATCCTGTTTTTGTTCATTCATTTCTTATTGCTGCAAATGTGAAAGTTTCTGGTCCAGATTATTCATAATTTCTGAAATCCGAAGATTTGTTACTCCAAGTCAATAAAGTCCGATTGCATCTCATTGCTTACAGCCTCAATGTGTGGGACAGGTACAACTAAACTAATTGCATGATTAACCTAGCTATCTCTGTCAACATACTCCTTTAACATATTTAAATGACGAAGTTGTTTTTGTTTTAGCCTCCCAAGAGTATGATATAATTTAAATCATTTACTTTCTTTTCAACTGTGTAAAGACCTTAATACTTATTTTAAAGGATTTTGTGGTACAAGCAAGAGAGCCAGAAATCTATCACCAGGCTGAAAACTCCTTTCCTTTGTATTTTTATCATATCTTAATTTCATTTTTGACTGAGTAGAGTGCAGATTAGTCCTTGCAACCTCACAAACCTTTGACTACTTATACTTAAAACTGGAAACATAATCGAGAAGATTAATTTCTGTATCTTTAACAACTTCAATGGTCCACGTATAATATGTCCAAAAACTAGTTCGAAGGGACTGAATCCTAAAGATTCTTGAACTGATTCCATAAACAACCAACAATAGTAAATGAACACCTTCGTCCCAGTCTTTTATCGTAACAAAACAATAAGACCTAATCATATTTGTCAAAGTTGATGAAATCTTTCTAAAGCCCCTTGGCTCTCAGGGTGATAGGCAGAAGACTTGAATTGTTGGATGCCTAATTCGTACATAGCTTGCTGGAAAATTGCAGACATAAAATTTGACCCTTAATCCGATTGGATATATTTGGAAATGCCAGAGTGAGTAAACAACACTTTATCAAAGCTAATACTATTGTTTACGTTTTAACATATCTCAAGTAAATTGTCTCTGAGAATCTTGTAGACATTATAGTCAGTAAGTATTGGTTACCTGACTTGGTCTGAGGTAAGGGACTGACACAGTCTACCATTATTTTGTTAAATGGTTCCTCAAATGTGGTCAATACTTTCTGATTGATCCAAACAAGGAATAAAAGTGACCTCATGAAAAGCCTGACCAATACGTCTGTCAGCTAAAGGAATACTTTCCTGATCAACATCATTCTCATGGCACCGAATCCAGTTATTACCGTTCCCCGTAGAGATTTTTCTTTAAAGAGATTTTTCTTTAAAAATGCTAGCGACCATCTTGATTTTTTCTTCTAATTACTCCTCATGAATCGATGTTTTTTTTACCGTAGCCATATTTACAAATTATTTATAGATACTACATTATTGCCATAAAACATATACATTGAATGATAATATAGTTGACTACATTGAAAAGAACAAGTCTCATACAGTACAATATAGACTAAGGTGGCGGAGTTCATAAACAAATACACTTTAGCCTTTAATACATTCAAAAGAAATATTTATTTCAAGATGTTCCATGGTCGATTGGATATAGAAGAAATACTTTGCGCGCACTAGAGCAATACACATATCGAAAAGTTGCATTGTTAGTTTGATTGCGTAAATCGCGTAAATATGTTGTATGTAGCCACAAAGAAAAAATTACTAACACACATGTATTTTCCATGTTGAATCGATAAGTCATCTGGTTTCCTCTTTGGTACCAAACTGTATGAAATCCGTTGAGGATATGGCTTCTGTTTTCGTAGCTTTAGCAATTTTACCATTTATTCTACACAACAGGCTCGATTCAATGGTTTAGAGATGCTTATTTTTATCTTAGACTGGAAGGCTCGATGGAATAATTGTCTGGTAGGTGGAAGACACTAACGCATTTAGTTACGACTCTATTGTCTTGATCTAGATACAGAAAAGAGAGAAAACCAACAAGTTTGATAAAATTCAATAAATAAATTTTTTCCCTGGAATACAAAGTGAACGTTTAAAAAGAACTTACAGTTTTATGAAGTAGATCCCAAACTGTCCTAAAAGTTCTATTACAAGTCCAAATGTATAGAGTTCCAATAGAATTCCATTAGGTTTTCTCAATAAATTCCAATAGTGAAAGTACTGATGTGCCTGTAGTTACAAATGTTCTAATGTACCAAAGGCCTGGAATGTGGCGACGTGGTAACAGTCTTTTGATGTACCACAATGATATAATCCAAAATGCCCTTGACTGAATTCAGTGTAATTCCAGATAAATTATATATTCCAAGAAGTGTTAATATTCACTTTGCAAATTCAGTTAATAACTTAAATAATTAAATCCACCCAAATTAGAAACTAAACACAGCATTACGACCGATTCCATATAAGGTGTTTCATGTTCAAGTAGGAATTAGTAAATTTTCGATTATAGCATTGATATAAAAGCTAAGACACAATAATAGAGCCAGGATGTAGGCCAGTCTCCTCCAAAACAATTAAAGTTGTCAATATGTTTATTAATTTCCAAGTGAAAAACTTAATGTCTTCGACAAACATTAAAATAAAAATGTTTACCTTAATTAATATTTTATCTATAATCACAGAAAAAATATTAGCTATGTATTATGTTTGTGTACAAAATAAATGTCCTAGTCACGTACACTATTAACTTGATTTTGGACAAAGGTCAATTACAAAATACAGATATAACATATAACAATACAAATCAAATATACATACAAATTTGGATACATTTCGGGTGCTTGTCTTATAAAAGAGTAATAACTACGCTATTTTGAACCGTAGGCATGCTTTCAAAAAGTAATCTTTAAAAAAATCAATCAGTAACTGTTCCTTTCTCTAAAGGTTCCTATGACTAGTTAACAAAAATATATTTACATTCTAACAAAGCTCAGACTTATTCATGCAAGTATCTCCAGACCAGTTGAACTTTTATTCTGAATGAAACTGCAGATATGAACTTTGCATGACACTGAAATAAATATTGGAGTCTGTTTACTGATCTTTGGAGTGTTTAAGTTTGAAACCTTTAGTAAAATAGCTATAATGTAACCGTCTATGCTATGGGTCTATGCAGTCTGTTAGGAGTAATTAGAAGAACAAACAACAAGGACCTTAATCTACCGGCACATAATACGACGGCAGATCAGGGTCTATGTTGTTGTAACTGGACCGACTTTTACGTGAGTTTACATAGGCTAGAGCTGAACCTGGCTTTTACGCGAGTACATGCGGTACATTTCTCGCGACTGCTGAATGCTGGAACATTACGTATTAGATTCTGCGGATTTGACAGATATATTTTTAAAAACAGAGTTGATGGAATTTTTTGTTTGGTTTGTTTTTGTAATGAGAAAGGCATTGCAGTTTCTAGCTAGTACAACTGATTGTCTGGATATGAAGGATTTATACGTCATGCCTCCGATACGGTACCGGATAAGATAGCATAAAAACACACCACCCACTTTATGTTTCGTGTAAATTATTAATTACAAAGTTGTGTGTTTATATTTAAGAAATCACTTGTAAAAATGCAGGGCATGGACGACATCACATTACTGAATCAGTGCAATCTGACCAAACACAAAATAATGATGATAATGAAAACTATGATGATGTGCTTGACTTGCATACAGCTACACATTTAAATGGAGGGAAAAACTATTTTAAAATTGGCCACGTACAGTCAATGAAAGACTGTCAGAAGAAAGGTACACAATATTTGAAAGCAAAAGTTGTGGCTCTGATGTAATGAGAACTATGTTCGATACAATAGTGCAATGTTCTAAAGACAGTGGATTTGTCATAGGTATCTCCTGTACCTGTATTGCAGCTTCAATGGGCAGGTGCATCCATGTCTGTGCCCTTCGTTTTGCAACGTTGGACTATATTGTAAAGAATAGAACTGACGATCAATCATGCACATAACAAACTAATAATAGAAGAAGGGACGTCAACGCAAAAATGACGCAAATTGCGTTTCAGATGCCAATTACGAAAATATCAAGAAACGAAAGGCCAGTGACATCATACAATACAACCAGCACCAACATGCAGTCAGCTAACCCCTGAGCCGTTAACTAAGTGACTGTCCATCCTTCACATGCATTATGGGTACAATAAACTAGATACGGAGCCAAAAGCACTTCTGCATGAAAAAAAAGAGTGTTCTCCAAAATATTTCGTTACCTAGCAGCCCTTATCAACAGGAAATTGTAAAGGAGCAGAGTAGTGCCGAATGGTATTCGGAGAGTTGCGTTGGGATCAAAGCCTCAGTGAGTAAGACTGTCAACAGCAATCAGCCCACATTCTGCTCGCTTCAGTTTAAACAATTTCTTGGGAGAAGAAGGTTTTCAAGTCAGGAATAGAGAATGACAAAAAATGTATTCACACTACTGCTACTAAACCAAATCTAGAACGAAAACTGAAGAATGTTTTGCTGTGAAAACAGGGTTATGGGTCAATTCAAAGTAGAACGCTCCGGTTGCCTAAGTGGTTAGAACGTCCGCCTTGGATGGGAGAGGTCGCGGGTTCGAACCCCGGTCGAGTCATACCAAAGACTTGCAGATATGGTACTTGCAGCTGCCTCGCTTGGCGCTCAGCATTATGAGGTTAGTGTTGAGACATGGCGCTACATGTGTGCCGCATGATGCCCCAGTGCTAGACATCACTATAAACTGCCACACTGCTGACATCGTGGCTAATGACTGGAAAAGTGTTAAAGCTATGTTAAAAATCCAAATCACACACACACACACACACACACACACACACACACACTACAAAAGTACCCAGAACTTGTAGTCCTGATGGGTTAGACGTGGATCATAGAGAAGAAAATACGTATTGATTGCTTGAAACAAAAGGTCTACAGATTCTTCAGGGAAATGAGATCAAGAAGTCTGAGGTACACTTAACCAAGAAGCAACATAGTGGCTTCTGTCTGAAAACTTCCAATGGACATATGGAACTAAAAAAATCGTCCATATTAATTTCAAATTCAAACACATCCTGGGATAACGGTACTCAAATGGTTTGACTGTGTAGTTTGATCTGATATAAATTTTGAGGAAGGAAAAAGAAAAACAAGATTACAGTTTAACTCAGAGTTTTAGGAATCGCTTCGGAAATGGTTATGTTCAGAATTATTTGAAGTTAGAATTACAAGAAGGCTGATGTCAAAGAGTTTGTTATAAATAATTAGGACTACATATACATCACGGCTACAGATAATTAATTTCATTAGGGCAACATATACTTTATTTCATTAGAATACAGGTAATTCTTTTCATTAGGGATACAGATAATTGATTTTATCAAGGCTACAAATAATTAACTTCATTAGGGCAACATATACTTTATTTCATTAGGATACAGGTAATTCGTTTCATTAGGGCTACAGATAATTGATTTCATTTCAAGAATTTTGACAATAATAATTTCGCAAATTTTGATTCTGTATATTTTAAGAGAAAGAATAACTAATCAATCATTTTAATATTGTACAAGGCTGCCCTTACAAATTTAAAATATATATGCATTTGTGGGAAAATAATGAGTTAGGTATGAGATGAGATTAACATCAACATGTAGCTTGTGGCTTTAACATAATGGAGAGAGAGAGAGAGAGAGAGAGAGAGAGAGAGAGAGAGAGAGAGAGAGAGAGAGAGAGAGAGAGAGAGAAGAGAGAACATTAGACATTATTATGAATTGATAAGGAAATTCTACGTGTAAAGTTTGGGAGATGAATATCAAATTCTCGGATGTGTATTTCGAATTGAATGCGACAATATCTTTACAAGCTGAAATGTGATCAACAGTATATTTTTGTTTTCAATCAAAATATCATCAGTGTATGTAATTAGGACAATATTTTAAAAGATGTTTACATGCATAGGTATTTCAAACCATCATTTTACATCCGCCATCTAACATGAATAGTAATTCACAAAAGCTGTATGTTCAAAACTTATTTGCCCTTTATAATTTACAAGTGTATTTTAGAGCCTGACCAATTTCAACAATACATGTTTTAAGAAATCTTGCAAATTCTAAAATTCATCAATTATTTTATTACTGTCTTAAGTGGTTTTTGTGATTATTATGTACTTAAGTGTGAAATATTGGTACTTACTGACCAAATAATTTTCATGTCTTTTCTTTCCTATATTTTCACACGTGAAAAATATATCATTATATTTTCACCAGTGAAAATATCAAATTTCCCATCATGACATGCGACACTTTTTAGTGATTGCCTAGATAACACAAAAGAGTACTTTGTGAACTACAACAAATAAATAGAAACTGCCTTAAAATTCAGACATGGCAATTAATTTTTGATAAAGAAATTTGACTTGACATCGTTCGCAACTCTCTGGAGTTATCTCGCCTTACTTCCTTGACAACAACGAAAAGCCAGCTGCAAAGCATTGCTGAACGGGAGTTGCTTTTATCCTCTATCTTATTAAAGGTGTTTTCTACTGTGATTTATCGGCCAATATAAATTATATTGTAAGAAAATCAGCTACAATAAGGATTTTTCATTTCTCATTCATGAATGTCTGTAAATTATTGGAAGGTCATTAGGTCATTTGCAAATGGTCATTTAACTAAAGATTTCTGGAAATTTACGAGACAACAAGTAACATAAACAATCTGAGTTGTGACTGATTGCTGTTCAGTGGCGTGGTCTTGCGTTACAGATGAAATCTTTACACTCTTTCAGTTGCCAGTTCCGGATGAATTTGGATGTTTAGCCACATTTTGGTTAGTGAGTCGTCTTGTGCAATGAAATCCTTCCTGTTTAAGATGAATTGGATGTTTAACCAGATTTCGGTTAGTGAGTCGTCTTGTGCAATGAAAACCTTCCTGTTCAAGATGAATTGGATTCTTTAGCCACATTCTGGTTAGTGAGTCGTCTTGTGCAATGAAATCCTTCCTGTTTAAGATGAATTGGATGTTTAACCAGATTTCGGTTAGTGAGTCGTCTTGTGCAATGAAAACCTTCCTGTTCAAGATGAATTGGATGTTTAGCCAGATTTTGGTTAGTGAGTCGTCTTGTGCAATGAAAACCTTCCTGTTCAAGATGAATTTGGATGTTTAGCCAGATTTTGGTTAGTGAGTCGTCTTGTGCAATGAAAACCTTCTTGTTCAAGATGAATTGGATGTTTAGCCAGATTTTGGTTAGTGAGTCGTCTTGTGCAATGAAAACCTTCTTGTTCAAGATGAATTGGATGTTTAGCCAGATTTTGGTTAGTGAGTCGTCTTGTGCAATGAAAACCTTCTTGTTCAAGATGAATTGGATGTTTAGCCAGATTTTGGTTAGTGAGTCGTCTTGTGCAATGAAAACCTTCTTGTTCTTTATAAAGGGAGGAATGATAAGCTAACATTGAACTTCATCACAAATATCATTGATCTTATCTGCCATCACAACGTCTCCAGGGTTCAAGTACTTTAAGAATCCCGATTTAAGTACAATTTCCTTATCAGAAACGGACCCTTCCAAAACTTCGTTTATATTAATTATTTTACCTAAGGAGCAACATCTATGAGTACTTTGTATGTTGTATGGGCTTTATAGCAGGTATTGAGGTTGATGTGCCTTTGAAAACTGATTGGTCGTTGACCAAAAATTTCTGTGCAATCGATTATGCGTATTATATTATTGTATGTGTTTAAAGCCCAGAACATTATTGCACTTAACATGGCATCTTTAAGCAATTATGAAATCCCTCAAGGGTAAAAATTGAATGTACAAAAACTGAACTGATGCAATTTTACCATTTTGACACAGTAACCGTACTAATAATAAATCTATAGGCCAGGTTCTGATTAGGAAGCCCAAGTCTAAAGCACATCAATGATATCAGTATGGCATTTTTTGGAGTCAGGCGACAGTTTATACCTGACCTTACTTTCTATGTGCTGCATATGCTGCACCAACATTTCAAATGTTCGACAGCAATAAAGCTCCACAATGACATGAACTAATAAAGCTCCACAATGACATGAACTAATAAAGCTCCACAATGACATGAACTGGCCCCATGATAAGCGTGTATAAACTTTACATTTCTAATCATCATTGATAGCTTCTGATATGTCAAAGTAGGATTGGCAAACATGCTGGTTTCTTTTATCGGGTATCTCTATTATTTTTTTGATGCACTCTGTTGTAGGAAATTAAACTCCGATTTCAGCATGTAGTTCTCATTTTGTAATAACTTGTTTTCTAATCTCAAAGTAATGTCCAGCGCCTCCTTGGGTATCATTGTCTGGCCTCCAACATCTTGTGTGCCTTGTGATATATTTATATTTAATTTGCATTGTTTGTAAGGTTTTTTTTTTTTTCAATATATGCTATGAATAAATTCATTTTGCACTTGACCTTGTCCAAAATCAAGTTCATTGTGTTCCTGACTAAAACACTGATCTTGTTTTTATCTTGTAAGCAAATAATACAATGTTAATATTTCCATAGGAAAGTGGGTTAAATATTAAGATCATTATCCTGATGTGAGTCAGGCGCATTATGTTTACCATGTATTTATTATTTGTTTAGTAGTACAGTCTTCTAGAATGGGATTTTACATGAAATAATAGTTTTCAAAAAAAGAAAATGCTTATTGTTACATAAATCAAGTAGAGGGCTTTATTATCTTGTTTACCGAGAAATTACTCATTCATGCTACAGGAGCTTGAAACATAATCATTTTTTATGTTTAGTATTTTGATTTGGGCTGGAACTTATTTATTCAAATTATTTATTCACTGGAAATACAAGGTGCTCAATAATATTCTTGGACATGAACATTAACTTGGAATTTAGCGAATTCAAACAAGAAAACCTTGGATTATATTACTGATTTAACAAAAGACTGTTGACACATCATTACAATTCAGGCCATTGGTGCATTAATACATTAGAGACTACCAGTCACTACAGGCACATAAACACCTTCGGCGTTGAAAATTATTTGGAATATCAGTAAAGTTTATTTAGAAATTTATTCATTAGGACTTGTTTTAGTAATTCTGGGATTATTTGAGATTTAATTCGCATTAACTTAAGTTCTTTTTACATTTTCAATTTTGTTTTTAGGGAAATAAATAAATTGTTGAATGTTACAAAGCTTGTTGTTTTTCAGTATTTTCTATTAATTATTTTAAGACCATAGAGCCATAATAATGGCAGATCACTCACAATGACGCTGTCATATGCCCAGTCGCTATCATGAGAGATCCTCCTACGAGAGATGTTATCCTGTTCTCTTGGAAAGTCAACATTCATAAGAGGCAGCCCTGGGCTACAAGCCAAATCAATCCGTGTTTCTGCTACACTCCGTGTGTCTCATGCCTTCTTAATCATGATATTTATATCTCATTCTTTGGATGGATTTCTTTTGTTGGAGTAACGTTGAATCTGTAAAAAAGTAACATGTGTTATGTATATTTAATTTCATTGTTTGTCTGTTAGTTTTAATTTTGTTTTATTCCATTGCATGTTACTGTAATATAACATTGTATGCTGGACTTGACCTTGTCCAAAATTAAGTTCATTTCTGCTTGACCTGATTGTCTTTTTAATTTTTTTAATTTATTTCATTTATGTAAATAACTAATAATAGCTTCATTATTCTTTATGTATATGAACTTGTTATCAGGATTATTATTCAGGTAAACAAAGAAGGAGTAAATATGTTGATCAGGGTCATGGTTTTGAAGATTCCTAAGTGAAGTTTGTAGGCTATCGTGTTGTAAATAAACAAGGCTCATTAGATCATTCTAGAAGGTTTTTTTTCCATTAGATAGTGGTTGTTTTTAGAAAATGCTAATTGTGACCTGATGTCAAACAGAGAATTATATTATCTTGTGACTGTGAGGATTTTACCTGTCGTGCTTTAACATCTAGCACTTTAAGTTGTATTATGATGTGACCAGTTTGGGCTTAATTTTATTTTCTTCAAATTACTGAATTCAAGTAATTATTTTCTCTGGAAATACAAAAGTACTCTGATAAAATTCTTGGATAAAGACATTTACTGGAATTTATACTGAATTCAAACCTGGAATAATATTTCTGTGATTCAACAAGAGACTGTTGACACATCAATACTTCGTAGGCTATAACAGACACGTCATCGCCTTCAATTTTGGATTTCTTCGGGACTCGTAACACATGTCATTAAAAGAAGAAATATTATCAGAAAAGGAGGAAGGTGGGTGGTGTATGCAGGCGTCCAGTTTTGATTAATGAACCTTATACTCATATAGACACACATACACACATACACAGACACATACACAAACACATACACAAACACACATTCGCACCATACCTCAATGAGGCATGTAATAATACCAGTACACAGGGTTATTACATTAGCGTGATAACTACAAAGTCTGAGAATTCCATCAAGCCATTAATCTGGAGTCATCAAATTTTATGGAAAGAAAAATGGACGGACAGATGGAGACAATCTGCTTATACTAAGTAAATGAGACAATTAGGAATGTAATTAATTATGTATATGTCAAAATGTTAGATCAATAAACGATGGAAACGGTATACACACATTACAAGATGCTTGTACCACAAGACAGACTCTTAATATCATACCCATAATCACATGCAGTGGAGTTTCAATATTAACATGTTTATTTACTAAACCAGTTTAAATATATAAATACCTGAAACTCTCTCCCCTCTCTCTCCTGTTCCTTGTAATTTATTCGTCTTTAAGTAATAACTGAATTAAATATTTTGCAAAAGAGAGGAAATCTTAATTGCACAGAACAGCTGAGACGTCACTAAGAATTAGCAATAGAAAGGGAAAACAATGTCGGACCAATCAGAACAACCGCGACCATTTCTGTGAAGGCAAGAAAGAAACCTCGGATGTAATTCGCCGCCATTAAGAACTATATTCGGAACTATTTTTGTTGAGTTACATAGTACAATATGGCGGCAACGATGGCTACTGCTTCACACTTCCGGTACTTGTTTGATCGTAGAGACCAAGCAGCCTCCATCTTAGTGAAAGCCTCTGCTACGACTAACTAATCGGGAGACGTAGATTTTACATGCTACATGCCTTTGATATTGGCTTGCCAACTTAAGCCGGGTACCAGCGAATACGGTGGCTGAAGGTGACAGGGTCACAATCGATCTTTTCTGTTGCAACTTATATGGGACACTCCACAAACCAATCAAACTTTGTATTCCTACAGCTGCATCCGAGGTTATGTCTCGACTGGACTCAAATGGCCAAGCGATGTTCCGATTATTTGTATCTACCATTTGATCAATCGGCTTACCATTATGGCGGCCCATAGAAGCCCTGTTCTTTTTATATTACATAAAGCCACGCAACCTATCTGCCCTCGGACATATTATCATATAGGCCAGTCCGACACCGAACGGGCATGAACATGTTGTAATGCTGACAAATATTTTGTTGTACTCGGTGTATCTGTTGTCAACGACAGTATAATAAAAGACCACAATTTAAGTCATTGGATTATTCTAATCTTATCATACGATAATCCGATCGACAGACACAATAACAATATCATAACTAACGTTAATAAAATATCCCTATGCCAATACGATTTTCTTGTGCAAGACTTATCCTTTCCATTCAAAGTCAAGTTAAACCAGAATAAACTTGCTTACCCGATCTCACTGGACATATAAAACGTTAGGCCGAAAAAGCGTTTCAATAAACAAGTCCACGTTACACGCCCTACACTTTGTTGGGTGATACTTATGGTTCTGACAAACCAATAATCCTGATTAACTATATTATGATGGAAAAAGTTATACACGAATACAAGATCTGTGATAAATCTTTTAATACAAGTAATTTAATTCTTAAACCAATCAAAAACCTACTTTGAAGGCCCCATGCTTCTGTGTGATTATAATGCTTATACAGCTGATGAAATAAGTGCAAGCTTCTAGATGACTTGCGAGTCTTTAAATCAATCATGATCGATTAAATTTGTGACCTATAATCTTCATACCAGACTTAATGTAAGTGTTTGAATGAGTCTACTGAGTACATGTCACAAGCTTGCAATGGGTACAAAATACCAGGACAATAAGTAATTAAATTTAAACCTCAGCATCCAAATATGTACAAAAACAGTTAGTAATTAAGGACGTTATATAATCATGGAGACTTAATTTCAGAATACTCTCTTGGAATATAAAATGCGTGTTCAAATTTGTAAGGTCATGAACGGGGCTTTAAACGGTTTAAAAGAATGAATGTAATTTACGAAGAGTGCAGGATTAGATGTCATACGAATTTGTCTGATGTTCAGATAATTGAATAGAAGCTTATGCTCATTCACTTTGAAGCCAGAAACGGTACAAAACGTGGCAATCGATATTGGCCAACTTCCTGTTTCTGTTCCAATAGATACAGTTCAGAACAACAACAAAATTATTGCAAGAGTGGTCTTTAGGAATTAAAATGTAATGCGTACCAAAACAGCTGTTATAAGTTCCCTTTATTAAGCCTTTAAAACCAATCGTCGCGGACCTCTCCGGTGGCCTAGTGGTTAGAACGTCCGCCTCGGATGCAGGAGGTCGCGGGTTCGAACCAGTGACTTCTAAAAATGCGGCATGATGTCCCAGTGCTAGACATCACTATAAACTGCCCTACTGCATACATCGTAGAGATATGACTGAAAAATTGTTAAAGGAGACCAGAAATCAATGGAAATATAGAATAATAATAAAAACGCAGCAACCCAAGCAACTCAGACTTCCCAGTACGTCTGCACCAGCTGCAATAGGGACTGTCACTCGCGCATCGGCCTGCACAGCCACAACAGACAATGCCAAAACCCCAGAGACAGACAACACTCCAAGGGCGCTACTCACATGGTCTCCCGAGACTGAGCTGCCAATGATGATGATAATCTTTAGTGATTGGAACTGATATAAAACTATCCCTTGGGCAGTTTAAATAGCAGCGATTAAAAGAAAAGAGGTCAGGTATAAAATCAAAGTTTCACATTAACTGGCTGACAATAGAAATTGGGGGCAGGCGACTGTTGACCCCACCCCCTTGCTCCAATGTGCGAGCGCTCAAGGGAAACGCCATTTTTCCCTATTTTGTTGTAACTTACGACGCCTATAGGACTTCATTTTCTCTTTGAGCACTGACCAGTACAGTACATAAACTATTATACCAGACATGTATATATTATCAGATTTGTCAATACGCTAACTGTAGCCTGCATGTAAAATACACTTTAATTGAACCATTAGAAGCTAACTGTAGCCTGCATGTAAAATGCACTGTAATTGAACCATTAGAAGGAAGCTTCTTAATGTTTAAATTAATTACATATAATTTCTGCTTTATTTGTGTTTTTTTGGTTTTTTTTTTTTAAAATGATGCTTAAGTTACGACCGATGAAAACCGTTCTCAATGCCTTTTACACCTCCCCAGTAATGGATATTGTTTCACACACAAATCGGTACCCGTTCTAGTCTCTTCGCTCAGAATTCAGTATTATCTCTCAGTGTTTCAGTGTTGAATGTATATTTTCAAAATATTAGTCCTTAGGTGGTGTGTTGGGGGTAGGTAATGAATATGTCATTTACATATAATATGATCGAATCTCATCATTCTTAACTGAATTTATTGCATTGTGGTAAATTTTTGATTTTGACGTTGGGCACCATCACTTAATCTTTATCACATTTTTGCACAGCACACCATGTATGAGTATTTATTTTAAAATTACATTGCTTTTTTTAAATTCTTAACACACATTTCAACATGTATAGTTTTGAGCATCTCTCGGAAACAGACTCAACTTTTTAATGTGCAACCCAAATCTGGTCTCCTCCTGTCTGTCTCACTCGCCATGTTTCTGTTTCTATTCGAGGACTGGCTAGTATTGCGTCACGGGCCCACGTGATCTGTCGTCTCATCAAAACTCGGAAAAACTCGGCAATTTACGGAATCGTGGTATCTTCTGCGCAATATAATCACTACCCGCCTACGATATATAATTTACAGACATTACAGTCGAATTAAAATTTGTAGAGAATTACATACATAAAAGGAAAATTTTTATTTCTGGTCTCCTTTAAAGCTACGTTAAAAATCCAAATCACACACACACATACACACACACACACACACACACACACACACACATCATTGCGCAATATCAAAAGAGATTATACAGAAGCGAAGAGGCTGACTTAGTCGGCCTCATCCTTGGGAAAGGCACTTAGTTTACATTTTTTTTTTTACATTTTTTTTTCAGTGTGATATAGCCAATAACATGTTGAAAATACTTATCAAAACTAAACAACTAAAATGTACAGGCAGTAAACTAAGATAATCAGTCCAAAACCTTTAAAAGTATACAAATGTGACGTCGGTACAACGATTTAAGCAGCCTGTTCTTGTGGCACATATCCACTAGGTAAACACTTGCTGACCTCATCTCAGCATCCTTAAATTCAGAGGGTGTGAAGTTGCTTGCACTATGGAATTGAATTACTTAGTTTTTCGTTATAAATATTATGGAGATAATCACAGGAACAAATATGTATTGAGTATCACACCATTTACATAATACCAAGCTATGAAGCAAACGCATTATTCAAATCTTCACAATAAATGCAATATGGAAAATATTTTATATGGTTTAGTGTATATGTTTCCTTATTTAATATACCGTAAGATATTTGGAGAATAAATGAAAGACTTGAACTCTCTACAAACACTCATCTCAGATTCTAATGCGCGACGTAAGTCTTTCTGCCAAATAATGGTATTTCTCAATGAAATAAATTTTGGGCCAGTGAACCTTCAGAAGAAAGATACTCACATTCCCTTAAAGCTGCAATTCAATTTGAAAAATCCATTTTCATAAAGAAAATCAAATATTATTTATTTAACAGTTTTTGAGATATCCAACTGGAGAACGTGTTGTTCTTCTCAACTTTTGTCTGTTTTTTTTTTT
>JAECUM010026584.1:0-19085 GCA_016617855.1 Megalonaias nervosa
ATTTCAGGGCCGCTCGTAAATTTAAAATAATACTATCTTTAATAATAAATTATCACACTGAGGAAACGTACATTTGCTCTCGCAAGATGGTTATCAGGCACAATGAACAGCACAGAAGTGGGGCAGAGACATTATCAAATCTAAGATCAGGGCGAGGAGGCAGAACTACATCGAATGAAGCGAGAATGTTGATGTACAAAAACTCTGGGACAAAAGGTGCAAACGAGATGTCCCAAAAGGACAGCCGGTTGTGAAGATAACAACACGGTATATGAATGTTTATTGGAAAAAACATACGCAATGGCACAACGCTACATTGTGATAAAGTCAACAGGTTTTAGAAAGGCGATATGAAATGTTGAACGTCTTTACTATGAATGGAACAACCTCAGCATCAAGAGGTATCTATTTGTTTACACGTTTGGATGGGATTAAAGTATGGTCAAAGTTTGGTATCTACGGCACATCAGCACAAGTAGGAAATTTAGTGCCTGTGCAATTAGAGTAAAGTGACTTGCCCAAGGACGCGCGCTGACCTGATGGTAGGATTAGAACCATTACCCTTTTGGTCGCTACTACGCCATCGCAACTCCTGTCTCTGTTGGTCGCCACTTGCTACATACAGGAGGGCGAATGGGTCTTATTTTACATTACCAAAATCGCTAGTCCAAGCTAGTTCTGTTAAAAAATGATCCTCAATGCTTTACCAAAGATGATTCTCGGATTACATCCGATGATCATAATATCAAAATAAACACTGTCAACCCTGATAGCAGAACGATCAAAACAGTGCAGTACGAAGTAATATCAAATGACGTGGATTAACATGCATGCTAAAGGTACAGTACAAACTGAAGATCTCGCAAGCTTTGCATGGTCAATCTGTAATGATGAAACAAAAACAGAAATGTGTTTAAGAGAAACAAAGTTCTAATTAGAGTAGAATTGGGGTGAAGCATATGAAGCGTCTGTTTTCGAATCACACATTAAAATGGCAAATGTTTTATAATCTGAAATCATTCATGGGTTTCAAAAAATGAAGAAAGTTTGTGAAATGCTGAAAATAAGAGTACCAGCTGTGGATGAATGTCCTGTTAGTTTGTTTACAATGCATACAGACAAATGTCAATCAAAATCTTTCTCTAAATGATTTTTTACAATTCTAAATTGTTGCAGCATAAGACAAATATATTCTTTAAGGTATCTTTACCATGATGATTAAAGTCCAGTTACTTACACAAATGTCAGTCAAGTGTGACGCAAACGAGACAAAAGAAAATACACTGAACTGTTTTGTCCGTAATTGAGGGTAGAGGTTGCTCCTACTTGACTATTCTCGTGAGTTTTTTTTCACATATTTGTAAGCTATAAATAAGTTGTTTACTGAGATTTAAATTCAGTGCATAGCGTTATTTACAAACTTAGAATTTTCTGGAAGAAAAATTTTAGCCACAACCTGGGCACTTTACTGTGTCTTAGGTTTGGATATGAGGTTTAGGTGAACAAAATTATTTCATTTTTCTTTTAAGTTCAGTCTGTGGAATTATTTGCTATTGTGTTCAATATATTTTGAGAGGAATCATTTATTAAATTATTCATTGTATTTACAAAATACTCATTGGGGCAAAATCACTTTTTTGGAATCACTGTGAATTCATTCAAAGACTTTCTGGATTATATCATTATAATATATCAAGACTATTGGTACATTATCTCATTCAAGACTATTTCTACGTCAGCACATTCACATTTGAATTCATTCGAAACACTGTATACTTTTGAACTTGTGAAAGAACTTCTAGGATTAGTTGAGATTTAATTCACAATATTACAAGTTCATCTTAGATTTTCACTTTCTAACTCAGAGAAATAATTTTATTTGTCGATTTTAATACACTTGCTGTTTTCGCTTCTTTCTGTTACTTAGTGTAACACTATAGAGTCGTAACACCATACAGATGTAGGTCTGTGTACGTCGCGTGGATGACAGCTAGCTGGTATACATTATTGAGATGCAAGCATGCGAAAAAATACAACGCTGTATATAAATACAGCTGGACATTGATATGTGTGCATACACAATACACTTGGTGTGTAGTAATGAAAACTTAAACTGCAGTGACATACATGATAGTGTCAACGAAATCTGTGAAGATAGAAATCCTGACAAAATACAGTTAAAAAGTTTTAAGGAAAAGAGTTTTACAACATGAAACTCAAAGATTTGCCGCGAAAGAAAAACATTGTGAACTTTTCAACCAAGACAAAAAGCATCTGTATAAGAAAGGTCTAACATAACCCTAACGAATTAAATGTTTAATTATTCCACTCAAAATAATACCTGAAAATCGATTGATTTTTTTAAATACAAAGCTAACTGAGGGATACAGCAGCACTCATCACATCTCACTTGAAGCGATCAAGGAAGAAAGCAGATCAAAATTATGGAGATATCTATTCGGTTGTTTGACAGCTAATTCATTTGGAACTCTTACATGTAAACTAGGTCAAACGGTAAGAATTTTGAATACAAAATAATTTTTGAAAAGGGCTACCTTCCTAACTTTACCAATGAAATACTTAAAAGTAAGCAATTCACTTTTGGTCATCCCGTTGTTTACAGACTGGAAAACTTGAAAGGAGGGGAAAACAGAAGGCATGTTTTGCGGACAAGAGTTGTCTCTATACAACAAAGAAGATAACATATAAAAAGGTGTAAAGACTTGGTAGACAATAAGAATGAAAGGTTAAAAGTATGTACATGTGAAGTGGAAGGATTTAATGAATTGTTTAACTGTTGGAACCAGCTGAAAATGTTCAAAAAATGACGAAAACACACTACACAGACGTTTTTGTGATGTGATATGTGGGAAAAATCAGCGCAGAAAATGAAGGATCTAAATCATGCAGGCCATGAGAGACCAGATGAAAAAAGAAAGTAAATTCAAAACAGCACAGTTAAATAGCAAATTGAAACAGACGAGAAACACGATAAGGCGTTTACACGAGGCACGTTAAGGTTCCTTCAGAGCGGGTGCTTGATAAACAATTTTTAAAGCTACACCCTATGATGTAAACATTCGGAAAAAGCAGGTCGCGGGTCCGATCAGGCCGGATCCACATGCATGGTCTACATTATAGGCAATGTCATAGTTGGGTAACACATAGCATATGCAAGGTCTACAGTATAGGCAATGTCATAATTTTGAGAGGAGTTATTTATTTAAATTTTTCATTGGAATTACACAGTAACTCATTGACTTTCAGACTAAATCACTAGTTTGGAATTATTGTTGATTCATTCAAGGACATTCTGATTATAAAATTGAAATACATCAAGACTATTAGTATACTAGCACATTCAATGCTACTAACACATCAGCATATTCAAGACTGTAATTCATTCAGAACACCACTTGCATACTTTCGAAACACAACTTTTTACTTGTGATAAAAGTTGTAGGATCATTTGGGATTTGATTGATAATATTGTAAGGTCCTTTTAAAGTTTCACTTTGTGTTCTAGGGAATAAAGTATTGTAGTATTCTATTTTTTTGTTACTTAATTTCAGACCATAGATTTGTAAGAGAAATTGATGGTGTTTCTCCGGGATACGAAGTTTATACGAAGTTCTTTAAAATATTTCAGAGAAATTCAAATTGTTTTGAAATTTAAATTGGTTTTCTTTCGGAATTTTCCTTGTGCCTGGTAAAGAGTTTAATTTAACATATCTAAGAAATCTTTAGTGGAAGCAAGCAAGTTTTCACAATGTCATCTAATGTAGTGAACTTTATTTCAAATCCTAACCATGAGTCATTGAAAAATGAAATACAGCTTCAAAAAAGATGGAATTTGAGTTAAGAAATCTGAGTTACATAAAGAAATGATGCAAATGCACAGAGAGAGAGAGAGAGAGAGAGAGAGAGAGAGAGAGAGAGAGAGAGAGAGAGAGAGAGAGAGAGAGAGAGAGGAACGAGAAATGTATAAATGTAAACGTAAATGCAGGGAGAAGAAAGGGAAATGCAATTGAAATTAAAGAATTAGAACTGGCAAGTCGAGCACACTTCCCCCTTTCCATACAAGTTCAGGTTTTGATGTTATCAAGTTGGTACCCCTTTTTCAGGAAAAAGGTTGATAAATATTTTCGTTAATTTGAGAAAATTGCCGAACACTTCAAATGGCCAAGAGAGTATTGGACTTTGTTATTACAAAGCGTACTTATTGTCAGAGCTCGTGATATTTACATTTAACTGTCAGTACTGCAGAGTGCTGATTTTGATGTGGTTAAGGAAAGTGTCTTAAAGGGTTATGAGTTGGTACTTGAGGCATACGGTTTACGAATCGTAGAAAAGAAACTGACCAAACCTATATTTAATCGCATGGGAAAAAGAATAACTATTTGATAGGTGATGCTCAGCACAGAAGGAATCGTATTTGATAAAGATTACGATAATAATCAGGCGACTCATATTATTGAAGGGTTCAAGAACTGTTTCCATTAGTGGGGTCAAAACCTGCCTTAATGAGCTAAAGGTGGAAACTATAGAAAATGCTGCTCGTACAGCTAATGATTATTCCTTGACTAACACTGTTTCATTTGTCAATAAGTCTTCCTCTCTGCAGGATTTAGGTTCAAAAAAATAAATATATAGGTTTCAAACGAGTATTTCCAGATCTCAACCTGGCACAACTTTTAGGAATCAAACTTTTAATGAGACTGATCAGAAATCCCTATCTCTTCCTACGTGGATTTATTGTCAAAAGAAAGGACACGTTATTTCTGATTGCTACAAGTTGAAAAATAAGCAACAGAATAAAGACAGAGTTATTGTATTGTACTCATCACATTTGATGTGTCAAACAAACCGCAGCCTGATGGAGAATTATGAACAATTTACATTAAAAGGATCTATATTACTTATTGTTGATTCTGCCAAGCCTCTCCCGTTCAAAATATTTAAGGGACACACGAGCTTCTCAGAGACTTTTATTATCGGGTACTTTGCCTTCGTCTGAGAAGCCTTCTTCTAGTAAACGTGTTCTTATTCATGGAGTAGTGTGCGGCTTTGTTAATGTTCCTCTCTATTGTGTTAATTTGTCATCAGATTTAATCTCAGGACCCGTGACAGTCTGAATAGTGACGTCATTACCCTTTCACGGTATTCATTTATTACTGAGCAATGACATAACTAGAGAAAAGGTTGTGGTTAATCCACTTGTCACTGAAAAGACTTGTTTGCATCAGAAAGTTGATCCTGTTGACTTTGAAAGCCTCATTTATATCCTGTTTGTGCCGTTACTAGAGCTATGGCAAAATGAGCTCTTGAGAATGATTTTGATCGGGAAATTATTCATTTAGCTGAGACAAGTATTGCTCAGTCTTTTGATGAGATCACGTCTGCTCCTGATGTTGATCAAGCAAGAAATATTGACCACAGTGATCGTCTTTTTGCTACTCATTCTCTCCATTGTAATCAGGGTAACAAAAGACAATCACTCATTTTCGAACAGGGACAAGATTCTAAGATCTGTTTGTTTCAGATGGCTATTAGCCTAACTGAAGCCACACCAATACCAATCTATTTTTGTTTGAAAAATGGGGTCCTTATGAGAAAATTGAGACCACCTGATGTACCCGCTGGCGACGAGTGGTCCGTGATCTATCAAATTGAGTGGTCCGTGATCTATCAAATTGAGTTGTCCGTGATCTATCAAATTGAGTGGTCCGTGATCTATCAAATTGTTTCTCATATATAATATCTACAGGAAATTCTTAGCCTAGACCACGCAACTCCTTAGACTGGTCATTTTAGAGGCATTAAGACTTATCGCAAGATCTTGAATCATTTTTATTTGTCGGAAATTAAAGTGATGTTTATAAATACTGTAGATCTTGTCACACTAGTCAAATGGTAGAAAACTGAATCAGAAGAGACGTCTGCAACTTATTCCTACATTTGACGAATCATGTAGCAGACTGATGGTAGACTATATCGGTCTGTTACATAGCATCAAGTCAGGCAACCAATACTTGTTAACCATAATGTGTACGTCCACAAGATTTCCAGAGGCAGTTATGTAATAGGATATCTATGTTAATTATTTAATTTAGTTTTAATTTTCCCAAACAGTGGGGATTTAAACGATGGCGTGCAATCCGACTGTAGTGAATTTGGTTTAACCAATCTTCAGAATTTAGAAATGTTGAATAATCTGGACCAGAAATATTTTCACATCTTCAGCCACAAGACATTAAACAAATATGAAGTGAATACGGGCACTTGTTTACAGATGTTCCAACACGAACAAATAAAATCGACCATGAACCAGAAGTTGTAGAATCTACGCCAGTGAAATAGCAAACCTTACAAGAAGATTCCTCTAGAGCAGGCATGTTTGAAATGAGAAATTTAATTTTTGCTGGAGACTGATTCTACTGAAAGAAGTTAAATTAACAGAAGTTCAATGTGTGTTCTTATGCCGAAAGCAGATAATACTTTATGAATGTGTACTGACTATAGAAAAGTAAATAGTGTCACCAACATAAATTCAGTCCCAGTGCAATGAATCGATAACTGCATTGACAACATTGGAAATGCAAAATATGTCACCAAGTTTGACATTTTGAAAGGATCGTGGCAAATTCCTCTCACGGAAAGAACAAAAGATATTTCGGCATTTACAACTCCATATGGACACTATCAATATAAAGCGATGTCGTTTGGTAAAAAGATCTCCTTCAATATTTCAGCTTTTAATAAACATGTTTACATCTAGTGCAGATAACTGTGATGCGTATATCGATTATATCATCATCTACAACGACACCTGGAAAGATCACTTGGAAACCATTCGGAAATTCCTTGATTGACTCAATGATGCAAATTTTACAATTAATTTAAGTAAAAGTGAGTTTTGCCATGCTTGTGTTACGTTTTAAGGACATATTGTGTGACATAGCCAAGATTAATCATATAGAAGTTAAGGTCAAGGGTATCTCTGAATTCCCTGTGCCTATGAGTAAAAAGCAACTGATGAGATTTTTATATATGGCTGGATGTTATCGGAAATTTAGCTCCAATTTTTCTTGTTGAACCTCTGACCAATTTGTTGAGTAAAAAAAACAAGTTTCCGTGGTCTGAAAAATGTCAGAAGGCTTCTGATAAAGTAAAGTCCACTAGTTCTTTCAGCTCCAATTTTCAACCAATTATTAAAATGTTTGTTGATGCAAGTGATGTTGGGGTTGGTAGTTGGTGGATTATTGATTCAAGAAGACAAACATGGCGTGGTTCATCAAGTGTGCTATTGTTCTAAGAAATGAAATAAGTACTATATTGCTTTATTTTGCATATATTTTGCATCATACGTAAGACATCTTCGTATGTAATTTTAATTATATTTATATTTGAATAATATGTATAAAAGCTTCATTTTATAAATTTTTATTTTTATGAGGGTAGGTGTTACACACACACACACACACACACACACACACACACACACACACACACAGAACACAGTCTTCTAATGACAATTCCATTTAAATACTGTTCAACGTGATTAAATAAAATCTACACAAATCTTGATTGACTCCGCCGTAAAATCTGTACTGATTTGTATTTCTGTTCAATGAATCTTTCTTTTCGTTGTAATCAACGTTTGATCCGTTTCAATTTTAATTATTTTTTTTCTGGTTGTCAAGCATATTAACGGAGCAGTAATTGTTTCTGGCTTGCTTTATGATGTGTAGTATTTAAGTCTTCGTCATGTAATGATTTAACCAACTTTACTTCAGTATTTATTTCACTGCAAATTTTTACGATGTGGAAAACATTTAAATTTGGGACACATCATTGCAACTAAGATGCAAGATTTCTTGCACGTGACATCCTTGCTGTAGGCCAGTGGTTCCCATTGGGGGTGGTGTGATTACCGATGGGATGCTAACGCTGAATAATGCTTTGTACGGGGTAAGGGGGGGGGGGGCGCTAAGGATAAGCAAAGGGCAGTGGCCCAAAAAAGTTTAGGAATACTGCTGTAGGCGATTACATTATGCCATCGCAATGACCTTCAGTTCATTGTGCTGGCTAACCATCTTGCTAGAAGATACAAAGAAATTCTCATTGTAATCATTTACTGTTGAAGATCGTACTATTTTACATTTACACATCGCCTAGAAATCTGATCGTATCCCAATACGATTTGATATTGTTTTTAAGAATTTCAAGTGGCCCTGAACAGTCAATATGTATAGCCGGTGTAGCAAGTAGATGACTATTTCATTTAAACTGGCTTATTCCGATGTTGCCCAGAACTATAATCTACTATCTAGTTTACTGACAAACTATATGGATACAAGAAATTAAATGCACCAATGGCCACGTGATTTACATTCTTCCCAGATGTTTGGTGAATATGCCCTCTGAGCTAGTGTTTTTTGATATGCAGTCTGTTTACACTCTGCCCAAAAGTTTGGCGACTATGTCCCCCACCCCCGACGAGTTTTTCTGATTTGTAATTTGTAAGTATAATAATAATTATATTTAAAAAAAACACAAACGGAAAGTGCGAATTGATGAAGGAAAGGAAGATAGCATGGCGTGATTGAGCTACCGTACACTGAAAACGTGTACGGGCAATCTTCATTATAGTAGCAGACATAGAAAAATAATAATTAAGCTTTTGGCCTTCACATGCCGAATTGTTGACAAATTTATAATGATATTACCGACGTGAAATGCTTCTGTCAAAAGTAGTCCCGCATACCGCTGTTTGGTTACGACAATTGAATTTTCGAGACGCGGCCTACAATTATTTGGAGAAAAAAATTACGGCCGCCAAATTATTTACAAATATTCTTGCTAATATGTTACAAAAAAGAAACAAATTTTAGGTGCAAAAGAATTATCTGGAAGCAAATATTTGTTGTATCCTTTTCAAAAGAAAATTCCCAGCCCCAGCCCAGAAATTTAAATAGTCGGTTCTTGACGTCCGAATGCCGTATTCTTACGTGTCCTTGGAAAGGCCCTTAACTTCCATTTCATCGGCATGATATGACCAATAATGTGTTTGGCGTACCGTTAAAATAAAGTTTTCAATGAAAATTAAAACCAAGCCTGTTGGAAAAATTACGACTGTTGAAAATATGAGATGCGAGGATATCGTTTCTGACCCACATTCTACACGAGGACGAACGCTATGCTTTATTAATTTGTGACTGGAAAGGACAGGTGACCGTATAATTTCTCTTACGTCATAATTCTGATTAGATGACTTCACGTCTGACAAATCTCAGCTTTATGCGGGCGATGGGGAAGGTTCTGTTTTGATGCACAAGATTACAGAAGTGTGTATTACGTCTGGTTTTATGATCAAAAGCGAGATCAAAGTTTGAAGTAACCTTCTGACGGGGAAAAAGCTCTCTACAAGCGTAAATATATTTGCATATCTGTGTTTTGCCGATAACTTTACAAATGGTGTGATGACCTTCTAAGTCTGTACGTTGTGTTTGAACACCTGGAAGGCAACGATGAAAAATACTAGCATGACAAGAATTTGCTGTGCAAAAATGTGTGTCCACCTATAGCATTTATTTCAGTGGTCAGGAGAGAGTAATGTATGCATTATAGACTTCCGGATTCTGTGTACACGACTCAGTCACCTAATTTTCTCTGCGGTTTATAAAACAACATGACTGAACTAATGAACAAACTACTTGTAAAAAAAAAATGCAATGGATTTATCGCCAGAATGCAGATGACTCCACTAGACCTGGAATGGTTTAGTAAAAACGAGAAAATATCGACGAAGATAACTCGAAAAAAAAAGATGAATGGGAGAGATCTATCGCCAGAACGGAGATAGCTCCCCTAAAGAATAATCGATCTATCGCCAGAATGAAGATAACTTCTCCCAAAAACCGAATGGAATATAATTTTCGCAAGACCGGAGATAACTCTACTAAAAATGAATGGGATAGATTTATCGCTAGAACGGAGATAGCTTCTGAAAAACGTGAAGATCTGTCGCCAGACAGCATAAAACTTCCTAAAAATGGCATGGGATAGATATGTCTCTAGAACGGATATGACCCTTGTTGCTCAACAGCATTGTCTTTTGTACACGACCGCTCCGGTGGCCTAATGGTTAGAGCGTCCGCCTCGGATGCGGGAGGTCGTGGGTTCGATCCCCGGCCGAGTCATACCAAAGACTTATAAAAATGGTACTAACAGCTGCCTCGCTTGGCGCTCAGCATTAAGAGGTTAGTGTTAGGACTGGTCGGCCTGGTGTCAGGATAATGTGACTGGGTGGGACATCATGCTACATGTCTGCGGCATGATGCCCCAGTGCCATACATCACTATAAACTGCCACACTGCGGACATCGTAGCGATATGACTGAAAAATTGTTAAAGCTACGTTAAAAATCCAAATCACACACACACACACACCGTTTGTACACGATCACACTCACTTTACAAAGGGTTACTCAATAAAAATTATCGTAAATGATCAATTTCTGCAGAGAATATAACTATCACACACATTTCTCATCGGCAAGATGTAGTTGGTGTTTTTAATGTAACTTTCGAAGCTCTATGAAAAAAGAGGACTAATTGTTCAGTATTCTTCCTCTTTTTTTACTCTTTTCTTCCGCCATCCCCTCCTCTACCCTGCGCCGAAGATTGTCTAAATTTTATGTCTAAAACCTTTTTCAGAAGTTTTACAAGGTCTCATATTGAGTTGATCGTTTGTACATCACTTGACAAACAAAATTAGAATGAGCAATCAAAAGCTCATTGCGATACTTCCCAGCAACTAGCGTTATAAACGGTAGATCAGTATTTTCTGCCCCTTTCGAAGAAAATTAGGACAAACGAAAAACAGTTGACCTTTTCTTGTTTTTGATTTAACGTTGAGACGGAAAAGTCACAAAGTATCATCTTCTATACTTGAAATAACAGCCCTGACAATGCACAGTCAGTTCTATTGTAATGGATAATCGACCCTTTCTTGAATAACGTCACGCATATCGGCAAAACGAGACCAAGTCAAGGGAGGAAATGCAGTCTGTAATTTTGGACAGTCTAATTATTAATGAATTCTTCATTAATAAATAGGTAAATTTAAGGAATTCGGTCGAAGTAAATTATACCAGACAAGCGAAGTTTTAATTTATACGCATTATTCAACAACAAGAATAAAAAGTTAATTTTGCACATTTTCTCCATATTTCCTTTAAGCAACAGAGACAAACAAAATAAGGGAATTTCTGCTGCAAAGATGTGATACACACACATATTAAAAACCCGAAGAATATCACTTGCACAGTTTCCACTATTCTTTCAACACAGAGGTCATCCAATATGTTTGAGTCATGTTTTTATATCACCTGCCATTGTGTCTTCATTTTGAGATGACCGAACCCATCATCCATGCAACAGCGCATGCGTTTACAGGTACATTCACATCTACAAAGGTTTTAAAAGTTTTGGACGACATGGACGACATGGGCGAGTGGAATACTAGGGATATCACATGGAGGGTACTGGTAAAAAAAATCGAGGGTGCTTAAGCGCCCGTTTTTTCTCTGACATTACCTTTTGAGTCTCCCAACCCTTTAATATCGTTTGTATCAGATTTATTGTATGACCGCTACTTTCCTTACGATTTTTATATGTTCCGTTCTTTTTTTCACCAGCATCACATATTTTCCCTATATACGACTCTATCCCACATCTTGTCTTTTCAAATCGCCAACATTCCTCATTTATACATGTACATTTCTCAGTGTTGTAATGTTGAAGCTACATAGTTGTGACACGCGTTTTGGATCATTTTTTGAAGGCATGGCGGGAAGTGACGGCATTACATATATTTAAGGATCTGCTTCAATGGAAATACACGCAGTGTTGAAGGAACATTTTGTGGACAGCTATATATGTAAATTTTACTGTTTCTTGATAACTTTCCGATGCTGAACAAAAACTGCCATCATTCCATCTGCTCAAAGAAAACTTCACAGTGCAAAAACTGTCTAATACTTCAATCTAGATATGCCTGAAAAAGTTACATTCCTTTATTTTCTGAACCATTTATTATATTAGAATAAGTTTCGCGGAATTTATATCTGCAAAATATTGACCAAATATCTCATCTCAAACTGAATGTACAGACTTACTTACTTAGACCTAGTTCCTCCTGCACCGTTCGGCGCATTGGGCAGCGAGTGCTCTCCATCGAGGTCAATCTGTCGCAATGGTTTCAGTGTCATCCAATGATATGCCCAGCGCTCTCAGATCTTCGATGAAGGTGCGTCGCCATGTAGTTCGGGGGCGGCCTTGTTTCCGTCTTCCTTGTGGCGTCCACGAGATGGCGTTTCTTGGATGCCGTGAGATTGGTTGCCGGAATACGTGGCCAGCAAAACGTAGCCTGCGCTCTGTCACAATGTCGTTGAGAGGGCTGGTGCCTGTTCGCTGGTGGATCTCTTCATTTGTAATGCGATCCTTGTACGAGACTTGCAGGATTCGACGCAACCATTGCTGTTGGGTGACGTTAAGCCTCCTTGCGATCCGGGCCGACGTCTTCCACGTTTCACATGCATAGGTTGCAGTCGGGACGACGATGGTATTGAATAACCGGATTTTCGTTACTACACTGATTTTGCGCGTTGGCCCAGATTGGTCGAAGCCGTTGAAAGACTGCCCCTGCATTCCCTATTCTGCAAGCGACATCGTGGTCGGAGTCGCCATCGTTGGCTAGGGTGCTGCCTAGGTAGGTGAATTTCTCTACCTCCTCAAGTTGTTGCTGACCAATCTTCACGGCGTCCCTTGCTGTGGTATATCCGATCCTCATGATCTTTGTCTTATTCCCGCTTATCCTAAGTCCAACTCGGGCCGCTTCGCGTTCCAGGCTCATTGTCATTTCTTGCGCTTTTTATTCGTGGCGCCAAGGAGTGCAATGTCATCCACAAAGTCAAGGTCAGTTAGCCGGTTTGGTTTCAGCCATGGAATTCCAAAATCATCACGGTCCATGGCCTTCTGCATAACGAAGTCGATCACCATGAGGAAGAGGAAAGGAGACAGAATACATCCCTGTCTCACGCCAGTTTCGATGGCAAAGAAGTCTGTGGTGCCGTCTTCCGTCCTGACACAGCAGCTTGAGTCGAGGTAGAGGTTTCTAAAGACCTCAACGAATCGCTCCGGGATGCCGTACAACCTCGCTATGCTCCAAAGCGACTCCCGATGTATGCTGTCGAAGGCCTTGGTAAAATTGACAAAGTTGATAGTGAGCCGCTGTTGGTGTTCCAGGCTCTGCTCGATGATATTTCTCAGGACGAATATTTGTTCATTGCACGATCGGCCGCGACGAAAGCCAGCCTGTTCTTCTCGGAGCTTCGCGTCCACAGCTTCCTTTAGTCGCCGTAGCAGGACAATGCTAAACACTTTGCCAGGGACCGAGAGGAGTGTGATTCCTCGCCAGTTGGTACAGTCCGCCAGGTTTCCTTTCTTTGGAAGTTTGACGATGACTCCCTTGCGCCACTCTTCGGGTACTCGTGTCGTCAACCAACATGAGTTTAGAATATTTGTCAGTTCGTTGACGAGACACTGTCCACCGTGCTTGAGTATTTCTGCAGACACCATATCCAGGCCAGGCGCTTTGTTATTCTTTAGGAGCCGTACCGCCATCTCAGTCTCTGCTGTTGATATTTCTTCCATCCGCACGGCCAGGTTGTTTGCTGGGTCGGTGGATCAAAAGTGATCATAAATTTTGTAAATAACATAAAACATATTTTTCTATGAGTATAGATTAAATATTCAGATATTTATTAGATGTAAACATGTTTACTTCGGTTTGAGTTCAAGCTACAGTCTTGATCCTGATCTTAGAATCTTCCAGAATGGAAATTTTAAATTAAGTTGACAAAGTATTTCCAACAAATGGTAACTGCAACCTAGGTCAAGTAGAGGGATTCATAATCTTGTTTACATTAGGATTATTCAATTTTGCCTTAATATCTGAAGCAGAATCGGTCTTATTATTGTGTTCAGATTTTAATTTGGTTGGATTTATTTATTTATTTATTCAAATTATTATTCACTGGAATTACAAAGTGCTCAATAAAATTCTTGGACTAAGACATTAATTTGTAAATATAGTGAATTCAGATAAGAACATTTTAGATTATGTTATTGTGATACATTAATAGACCCTCAGGACAGCGGCATAACCTAGGCGCATCAACACATTCAATACTGGAACTTATTTGGATTACCACTGGAATTCGGCTGGAATTTCTTACATTTGGATTTGTGATAGAACTTTTAGAACTATTTGGGATTTAATTCAAATGCTGTAAGTTCTCTTTAAATTTCACTTGCATTACAATGAAATACATTATTTGTTGAATTGGAAAAAACTTGTTGGTTTTCGCTCTCTTCTCTTAGTTTAAGACCATTGACCGACTGCCCAAAGCTGAAATCAACATAGCATTTGCTGATCCTCCAGTGCTGGCTAAAACTGTAAAAGCAGCTGACCTGCTGTCAAATGACAAAGAACCGGCGCAGATTCGATACCAGCAGAAGTTTTCAAAACCAGAGGCTCACATATAGCACAGAAAGTTCATGAACTCTTCCAGTCAATGTCAGCTCAGGGAACTATATTCCAGGAGTACAACCATCCATCGTTCACTTGTATAAGCGGAAAGGCAACATATAACAATGCAGCAACCATCGGGGGATCTCCTTGCCGTCAACAGCAGGCAAAATACTTGCCCGAATTGTGCTGAATCGTCTTATGCATCTCATCGATCAAAAGCTCATGCCCGAGAGTCCGCGTCACTTCAGGACAGGACAAGGGAGAAATGCCTAGACAAAAACTCCAATACATATACATGATATACATGACATTTATCGATATGACAAAAGCCTCGGACATTTTCAGCTGTGAAGGCCTTTGGAAGATCATGACAAAATTTGGTTGCCTAGAGAAACTCATCATGATGGTTTGGCAGTTCATGTCATGCTCACTCGTGACGGGACGACGGCCAGTCATGCGTTAGCCCTAACCCTCATCAGAAGCATTTTCTCTGCCATACAGGCTGATACCTTCCGTGAACATGACGCTGGGATCAGAAGCCCGACTGATGACAAGCCCTCAGACTGAGGAAACTACAGAAGACAACGTTACATGATGTGATTGTTCGTGATATTCTATTAACTGGCGAATGAGGATGTCAGACAAGCAGGGTGTCAGACAAGCTACTACCTTTGAAGATCTTCTACGGCCTACTGAAGGAGGGAAAGTGGTCTCGGGGTGATCAGAAAAAATGATTTTCATATTCCCTCAAGTTATCTCTCTAACACTTCAATATCCACCATGATTTTTGAGAAGATCGATCCACCTGGCGCAGTCTCATTCATACTGGAGGTACAGACTTTGAACGGAAGAGAATTTTTGTAGAGTTAGTGGAGAAGTGCGAGCAGCGGACATCTCAAAACACATACTCACAGAAAGCAAATCAGTTATTAATGGCATGGTAAACTTCGAACTAGAAAGACGAATAGTACTAGGACACAATTATCATGGGTAGAAAGTGGGCAACATGAAAGTCATACAACATGAAAGCCATACAAAAGTCAACTTGTTGCGATCGCCTAAATATGGAGTTTTTTTCATAATCTTTCTTTACTACGGTCATAATTTATAATTAAGCATCTAATCAAATACTTGAGTTCGTATTCTTTTCGTATATTTTCGGTTGCAGTTTGTTAAATTTATGTTCGTACAGGCGCCCTAGAATGAATATATTTCAAAGACGTGCGTTTCATGGTATTCATCCGTTTAAGAGCTAGCAGATGAATATGTTCTTAGAACGTTCGCTATCGTTATTTATAGTGTATTAGGTGTCAATAAGCTTTTAGGAAGTGCGTTCGATGGCATTTATAGTTTTTAGAGTCGTGAATGAATATGCTTTATGGCATATGGTTGATGGTGTTTTGCTGGAGTGTTATTAAGAATGACCTATTGTTGACATCTTATTTCGATTTTCAGATCACATACACCGGAATAATATGTGAATAAAATATTAGATCACTGATAGATCAAACATTTTTAGTAAACTTAAAGGGTACCGATGAATTAATTTCTTAACCGTAGCCTTTCTATTTGACAAGCGCTTGCTTCTTTTTGTAATATTGTTTTAATAAATATGTTTTAACATTCTAAATATAGCTTGACTCGCTTCTTTAATACTGCTCATCAAATGTTCTTAAATTTTTGGGCCATTTAAATCTTTTATTTCATACACATTTGGGTTTGTATGCATGATGCATGTTATTCTAAAGAATTCTTCACTCCAGTATGACATGTATCCTCTTCCAAAATATTTATTATTATGTTGTTTACTTTTAAGTACTTTCACATTATATTTTCATTATTCCGTTAAATCTTTCAACAAAATATTATTACCTTCATTATAAGTGAAGTACATTTCAATATTGTTTTTTATGCAAGCATTTCTCCGGCTTCCTTATTCTTTTGATTCTTCTAAAGTCACTGGCAGAGAGTGTTTACTGAATGTATCAATAACGTTTAACAAGTATTTAGATCCACTAAAATGTTTTCAAATCGGCTAGATTACTGAACTTACTGACTATTGGTTTATGTAACTCCTCAGATAGTCGGGTAGTCCAATTCGGTTTGCTCAAAGCCCGTTCTCGTTTTTATCCTGAGCCCGAAGTTGTGTTTGGTTCTTGTTACTGTTTTGATGACAGTCTTAACAATAATCCATGGGGTGGTTTTTCAAATTTGTTTATTAAGTTCGGTCAACATCTGACTAGAGGTTATGATGCTTCAATCATGTCAATAATCACAGGTCAGTCATATGTTATCGTGTATATAATGGGTAATACTTCCAGACTGGACAGCTCATTTCCAGACTGGACAGCTCATTTCCAGACCACATTATCCACTAAGCAACATAAAACATTTTTTTTTGGTGACAGTGATACGATTGCCTTCTGTATGTCCGGTTTGCCGCCTTATTTGACAGCAGAAATCGCATTTTGCTGTTATTACGTATTATACAATTACCTCTCGTAATGTCCCTAACAGTTTCATCCATCTCGTTTGTTTTGTTTTAATTGTGCGCGCTTAAATGTTAGATTAAGACCGTGATTCTTTGAATTTGCTTTCATAATAACTTTATTTGTGTCTTTGACAGTGTCCATTTGTCACTCCAATGGAGCTGTGATGGGTCTAATCTCAATGCAATCTGTAGCGGCGGTTCTTAGTTTGTATACTGTCGTCGCCTTTCATTTTGACGTTGTCATAAACGTAATATAGTTCAATGTGTGGTCCCTCATATTATTATATTATAATAAATGCGATGATTCTTTACTTCCTCTTTCATTTTCCTTGCATCGAATCCAGCTGAAGTTTTTGGGTTGCTCATGTTTTCGCTCAACTGGCTGCAGTAAATCCTGATTTTTGAGGAACCTTTCCAAATTTAAGCGCACTTTCGTCCGAACAATGGAATTCGTAACTGTCAATACAGCACTAATAAGACCTACTTATTTGGACAGCCGATTAGGTTGTTTTCAAAATAATGTTGCATTCCTTTTTGTAACAAGGAGTTTTGAAAAGTGTCGTGGTTGTAATGTTATTTTTATTCGTTGATTCTTAGTATAAGCTCTGCCAAGAGCAGTCCAAACCTGTTACCTTAATCATGATATGGTATATTATCATTACATAGTAATATTCATCCTACCATTATTTGCATTCAATAGTATATGCATATCACTCTCCACAACTCAATATGCGTAACATGCTCCAGAAGTACCATCAAGCTAAAACTTTCCTCCAAATTGCCATTTCATTTTAATATCAGCTCGAGAGCTTATCACGTGAAAATGAAAACTTTTTGTAACCTTTGAAAATCAGCTACTGAAATACAGGCTACAGTGTCACTACCTTTATGTTTATTTACTGCATCTAGCAACATCATGTTTGCAAGACTAATATTTATGTTTTCTTGTGTAAATTATATACTTCATATACTAATGCTCTCTCAGGATATTAAATTGAGTCTATACGCACACATATTTATCTAACATTACTGTTATTGAAACGATAGCATTTTGCAATTGTGTGTCATGTCTACCAGCATCTTGGTATAAAACAAAAACATGTCTTTGTAGTTGCTTGGACACATTAACATTTACTCTCCATGTATTTGATAAAACCTCGTTATTACATTGTTGCATTCATACATTAATTTATTCAACATATAACTTACTGTTAAACAAAGAGGCTAATTTGCTTTCTAAATCCGTCGAAATACTCAATAATGGCTCTACTTTTGGGTATCAACAAGGATATGTGCTTGATCATAAATAAAACTGCCAACTGCGGGTGAAGCATTATTCCTCATTACACAGTTACATTTCTCCGCGGGATCCAATCTCAACAAATGTTTAACACCTCTCGTTATAGTGTCTATATCTCTGCAACAACGAAATATTTAGTTTAATGGGAGGATCATTATTTTCATTCTGTTCCAGTTTTTGTATCGAACACTGTTTGGCCAAAAAAAAACTAAAATGGAGTTTTTCTACCAGTACTCGATGCATTCTTGAAAATTGCGCCTGTTATGTTTGCACCATTTAGATTAGTCACAAGAATTACCAATGTATTACCTTTGTCAAATTCTACACTACATGCGACCCCGGTATCTGTATCCAGAAATTTATGGCTGATGATAGATTATATTTATTTGAAGAAGAAAAAAATATATTTAATATCTTTGAGTGTTGTTGTAAATATAGTGAAACGTATTCAAAAACTTTGGTCTTCTAACAAATAATACGTTGACCTTAAAACAATTTCGAACCATTATTAACTAATGATACTAAAGCATTAGCATTAAATCAGCGTCATTATCAAAACGTATCAATGTACATCGTATTTCTAAAACAATATGCTGTCCCTCCGTATCCATATTCGATTCTCTTTGAAGGTATTTGATATACTCGAATTTGCGTGACATACTATCAGCAAACAAATATAAATATGGTAAAACTATT
>JAECUM010026585.1:0-43711 GCA_016617855.1 Megalonaias nervosa
GAATTATTACCAGCTCGTTTTCCTCCGATGAGGATTTCTAGTCGATCAACATCAGCAATGACATTATTGGGACAAGTAATAAGACCACTTCCTAGACCACTTCCAGTTGCGCCTTGAGCGTCTTCAAATTCCTCTTCTTCCTCTTCTCTTGGTTCCGGTGGTGCTTTTTTACTTGGTTTCGGTAGTGTTTTTGGTGATTCTGGATAATAACGAAGTGATTGCTCAAATGTTTTTGATTCTTTTTGTTTTGGAGGTTTTTTACTTTGTTTTTCCTCCTTTCTTGATTCGATTAAATCATTAATTTCTCTAACATAATCCCGATATAATGGATCATCAGCTCTAGCTTGTTCAACATTCATGCGTATGCGATATAATGATTTTTGCCATTGGTCACGGGTTTTAATATCTTTTTCGTGTTTAAGTTTCATTAATTTACCTCTTTGACTAAAACTATCAAGAGCAAATTCAGCTAATTGTTTTGCATTTTTAATATTATTAATTACTTTAACAGTTTCTTCATTAAATTTATTTATCAATTCAACCGTACCTGTAGGACCTTCTGATTTTGGTTCAGGGGCTAGTGCTTCAGCACCTTCTGCCTGATCTTCATCCTCAGGTATTTCCGGGACTGGCATCGCAGCAGCTATTTCGGCTGGAAGTTCACGTAAAATTTCTTTTGTCTTTTTTGTTCTTCTTGCTATTTTTTCAGTTGCTTCAGCGGTTTTCTCTAACACAGGTTGAATACCTTTAGTGGTCTCAGTGATAGGTTTAAATAATTTTTTTGTATCCTCCTCAAATTCAACTTGAGATTCCTGACGCGATTGTAGTTGTTGCTTAACAGAATCACGAACAGGTAGATATTTTTTAATTGCCTCTAGTCGCTCTCGAGCTAATTTAGCTGAGTGTGGTTCTCCAATACTCATTATTGATAATATCTATAATGGCTGTTTAATTTATAGCAGCAGAGAGGGTGAATGACATACGCGTAGTGACCAGATTGTGAAAAATCTGGTCAATTAAAGAAGTTTTCATTATTAAGGCAAAAACTTCTTTTTTCAGCCTTCGTAGGAACCCTTAATTTTCAAAAATAAGGTCTCTACAAAGTTGTAGGGTTCACCCTCTCTGCTGCTATTGAATTAAGATTAAAGATTTACCAAGCCAGATTCATTATTTCTAGATATACCGTTGATGGAAATTTATAGAAAACATTTCATATGCTTCATATAAAACGAAATTTAAATTAAAACAGGAATTAACTTATACAGCATGTACAGACGTTAGAATAAGGTCCACCGGACCTTATAATTTCGAAATATTGGAGTCCAAACAAAGACCTTGAAAATATGAGAAAAGATTGTTGTTGTTGTTGGGTTAACGCCATTTTTCAGCAAGAGATAGGCTATACATGGCGGCCAATATTAATGGTGGAGGAAGAACCCGGGAAAACCCGAGAAAGAACCGCCGACCCACGAGAAGCTACTGGCAAACTTTCTCACATACCCACACTGGCTGTACCTGAGACTCGAAACCACGCAGACAGAGGTGAGATAGCAATGATTCGTAACGGTGAGCGATTTAGACCACTCGGCCACTCAGAGCCCCATTATGAGAAAAGAAAAGCATCGATGAATTAGATCCAAAGTAAAATTGATAGAAGAGGACGAGAAACCAATAAGATAGTATTGCAGTCTAGAAAATTGAAACTAAGTCAATAAAATAATTACAAAATTAATTAAAGATGAAAATGCAGTCATTAATAGGTCAGTTTGATATTCTAGTGGAAGTTAAAGAGTATTATACTAATCTGTATAACGATAGTTTATTTGAATGTTATAATCTCTGTAATAATAATGTATAAAAGGTCAAACAAAAATATGTTTCATATTGCAATGGGTTTATTTTGTTATGGTAGGTAAGTCGATTTTGTAAACAGTGTATATATATATATAAAATGTGATATTTGTGTTATTATTTTACCGTGAATAAAACGTGCTATGGTCGGCAGTGAGAAACAGGGACGGTTGTTCAACCGGAAGCACATTTTTGGTTGGGTCTGATGAGGAAAAAGAGGTAGACGATATAGACTAAGGAGTGTTTCTAAAAAACAATAAAATTTGTACACTTAACCAAGATTAGAAAACAAAGTTATCCAAACAGAAGTACCTGATTGTTTGAAAAGTATGAAAAATAGCAAACGTCCATGATCAGATGGTTCACAGTTTAGTCCTTTGGTTTGACATTTGGGAATTTGTAGTTAGAACAATTAATTGAACATGTGAATCTGGGTCATTCCCAACTGTTTTGAGACAAGGCACTATAACTTACGTACTCAAGGAGGATAAACCAAAACAGTACCTGAAGAAGTAGTGTCCAATTTCGGTACTTAATGCTGCATACAGAACAGCATCAAGAAGCATCAAGATGTATTGTCAAAGGAATTAATTCAGTATTGAATGAAATAATATGTGATGTTCAAACTGGTTTTGTAAAAGGAAGATTTATTGGAGAAAATACAAAGATCTTACATGATATTAGGCACTTTCCAGAAGAGTTACATATTCCGGGTATACTATTATTAGTCGGTTTTGAAAAATCGTTTAATTTTGTTTCATGGAAAATTTATTAATAATGTTCTAACTTTTTTTTGCAAATTGTGGACACCTTGATGCTCCTCTTAGTTGAGAAAAACAAGCTGACTGAATCTCTCTTTTTGGAGCAGTTTTCTAACCTCCTGGAGTATGGGAATTCGATATATGGCAAACTGATTATTCTTGGAGAGTTCGACTTTCACTTTGACTGTCCTGGAAACCAATACACATAAAAACTCCTAGGTTCTGTTCACATTTTCAGCCTCAAACAGTCAGTTAGTCAACCCACCCATAAACATGGTCACATTTTAGACTGGATTCTTCATAGACCTGACGATAATATTCTACAGTATTCATTAGTGTCCCACCAACTTGAATCTGATCACCCTGCGTCATTAGCCATATCAACGTATCAGTTCCTAACCTTCAGTCTCTGTTTGCTACATAGAGAAACCGCCGTATGATAAATAGAACCCAACCAGTTCATGACATCCAAGCAAACTTAAGAACTTGGTTACTTCCTACAGCAGTAAAATTTGACTTGTGCTTGCATTTTTTGCTTGATAAACATGCCCCATAAACCAAGTGCCAAATATCAAGTCAAAAGTGTTCTCCGTAGTATAGTAGAGTTAGGGACCAGCTTCGCACAGCTAAAGAGAACGCCGTAGACTGAAAGGATATGGCTTTCTACTAGCCGGACAAGCCATAAACAGATCTATGAAGCTGCTAAGAATGTCACACAAATAGTCAATTCAGCAAAATCAGCATACACTAATGTTAAGTTCGCTGAAAGTTCCAGCAGCAAAGAGCTCTTCGTGGCCACGAATAAACTAAGTACACCAATTCAAACGACCTTCTCTCAGGTCGGCCTTCCGAAGCGATTCGCAAATTTCTTTCGTGACAAAGTTCAATTTATTAGAGATAAGCTTTCAATTAACCCATCATCATCACACAGTTGTGATACATGAATATCAGTGGTAACCATTAATAGCATTTGAACCTGTCTCTTTGGTGGATTAAATACAATTGTGATGAAGAGCGCCCCACAGTCACGTGAACTCGATCCGATGCTCACATCACTGCTGTTTGAGTGCTTATATTCAATACTGCCTTCGCTAACTGATGTTGTCAATACTTCTCTTTCATCCGGGGCATTCCCATCAGTTTTCAAAAATGCCATCGTACAACCTCTGTTGAAGAAACCGACGCTTGATCATAACGATATAAAGAACTGCCGCCCTGTTCCTAACTTCCCAGTCATATCAACAACATTAGAAAAAGTTGCCTTATCCCACCTTGTATCTCATTTAAATTCAAATAGTCTTTTCTGCGATGTACAGTCCCGATATCGCCCTCGCCATGGTACTGAACCCGCCCTTCTGAGAGTAACAACCTTCTCTCCGCCTGAGATAGTGAGAAGATCACAGTCCTCACCGTCCTTGGCTTGTCTGCGGCATTAGTGATACCTCTAAAACACTTATGTGTTCCTTAGTACTTTCAAGACTAGACTATCGTAATTCACTTCTATCTGGTTCGTCCCAGTAATTACTACAGAATCTTCAAAAAGTTCAAACACATTTGCTCGGATTATCCTGAGAGTATGAATAATTAAGCACACCTCCATCTGCTTTGTAACCTTCACACAGGCTACCTGTTCGATGCAGAATCAAACACAAAATCTGTTCACTATGCTACATTTAGCTGACTGGCTCCAGTCCAATATATCTATCTGACCTCATCCCATCAAAACACTTATGCTCCTCTTCCAGTTCTAGTGTGCTCATTGTTCCCACTGTTACAATGAAGTCATATGGACAACGTTCATTTGCGTATCAGTTTTACAAAATGGCTTTCTTTCCGAGTTGTTCGAAGTTTCCAGAGGTTGAAGATAGGGTGATCCAATATGACCATATATCTTCTCATGTGCAGAAATATTAGATTTACTTTTAAAGAATAATTCAAATATTAAAGGTAACACGCTAAAGGAAACATAATATTTACTGTCACTGTTTATAGATGATACTACTTTAATTCTCGATGGCTTTTCTATTGAAGCATTAAACTTCTTTGCAAGAATTTCAGAACTGAAACTTAACATTGCCAAAGCAAAAACGGTTTGGATGGGAAGCAAGAAGTTCAGTGCAGAAACATTGCATCACAGATTAAATTACAGTGCGTGACTGAATTTACATCAATAAGCATAAAGTTATCAGGGGATGTGGATAAACAGGTAAAGATGAATTCTGGAAATAAAATAGAAATGATTAGAAATTGTTTAAAAGTTGGGAAAAGCAATCCATAACACCAACTGGAAAATTAACAGCTCTGAAAACTTTAATTCTTCTAAAATTTAATCATTTGTTCATCTTGTTACCAAATCCTCCATAAAGTTTTATCCGGTAATTAAATTTATTATTTTCAACCTTTATTTGGCAGCAACAATGGATAAAGTTAAAAGAGAGATTATGCACCAAACGTTTTCTAAAGGTGGCTTAGCGATGATAGACATTGATAAATTTATATTAGCTTTGAAAATAATATAGGTTCGTAGAGTTCTTGTATCTAATAGAAAACTTGTCAGTTTGTTTGAGTATGAAATATGTGAGATTAAATACCTGTTCCTATTAGGAGAGGAACATGAAATGACAATATCCGAAAAGATTGGCGTTATGTTTTATTGGCATGGAAACTGTTAATAGATAAATATATATCCTGGACAGGAAAAGATCTTATCAAAACACTTTTATGGATGAACTCACTTTTGAGGGGGAACAAGGTCCCAGTCTTCTATAAGAAAAGGCTTAAATATAATGTAATTTATATTGGTAATATGCTTAAAGATCAGGGAACAATTATTGATTCTATAGTTTTAAAGCTACATAAAGTCTCAACACGAGTCTCCTTTTAAAAGTACTTATGTAAAAATGTACAGGTAGATATAAGGACACAGGTCACACCATTTATCCCTTTCCATTTTGAACTTGTATTTGATAATAATAAAGACTGTAATGCCTTTTACAAACCACTTTTAGAAACGGATGTTAAGCCAACTAGTGAAAAGAAATGGAAGGAAAATTTCAATTTAAGTATGGAATTGTGACCTTATATATATATATAGGCGCGTGGGGCTTACGGTACGCGAGTACCTCACAAGCAGACTGCAACTACTGCACCAAGAAACAACAAAAGAAAACTAACAAGGAAACCTCCAATCCTCAAGCTAGGTACCTGGAATGTCCGGACCATGCTGACTGGGCTCTCAGATGACCTCCAGGCAATCAGCGATGTTCGAAAGACTTCAGTCATCAACGACGAACTTACAAGATTCCAGGTCGACATCGGCTCACTACAAGAGACACGGCTACCAGATTTCGGGTCCCTCAGAGAAAAGAACTACACGTTCTTCTGGCAAGGAAAGAGCGCTGACGAAGCCAGAGAGTATGGTGTTGGATTCGCCGTCAGGAACTCTCTGCTGGGGATGATAGAACCCTGCCAACAATGAAACGAAAGATTGCTATCTCTCCGCCCCCACACCACAGCCGGGCCTGTCAACCTGATCAGCGTTTACGCTCCCACACTAAGCGCCACCGCAGATATCAAGGATGAGTTTTACGACGAGTTAGACTCGCTCATGGGCTAATTTCCCAAGGAAGAGAACTTGATATTACCGGGCGACTTCAACGCTAGGGTGGGTGCCGACCATGACTCTTGGCCTTCCTGTCTTGGCAAGTTTGTCATTGGGAAGATGAATGAGAACGGGCAGCGACTCCTAGAGATGTGCTCGTACCACGACCTCAGCATCACCAATTCATTCTTTCAGACAAAGCCCCAGCACAAAGTGTCTTGGAGGCATGCCCGGTCCAAACACTGACACAAGCTGGACTTGATCATCACGAGACGGTCTACCAGAAGCAAAGTGCAGAGGTTAGCATGGCAGTACGCCAATGAATACTGGCTTCAGCTCTGTCAGAGCATCCAGTCAACAGTAGATATCAGAAACATCAGAGACATGTACGACGGCATAAGGAAAGCAATGGGTCCCACGAAGAAAGTGACAGCACCCCTGAAGTCTGCCGCAGGCGATACCATCCATGACAAGGGCAAGCAGATGGAGTGTTGGGTGGAGTACTACTCTGAACTGTACTCTAGATAGAACCACGTGACCAACGATGCCCTCAACGCCATTGAATACCTCCCTCTTATGGTTGAACTGAACGAGAAACATATTGCGGCAGAACTAAAGAAGGCCTTAGAATAACTGCCCTCAGGTAAAGCCCCAGGGAAGGATGGCATCCCAGCAGAAGTCATCAAGTACGGCTGCAGCGTGTTGCTCACACACCTGCACGACATCCTCTGCCATAGTTGGGATGAAGGTGCAGGACATGAGAGACGCCAACATCGTAACCCTGTAGAAGAACAAAGGCGGCAGAAGCGACTGCAACAACTACAGGGGCATATCCCTTCTCAGCATCGTGGGTAAAGTCTTCGCACGTGTCATCCTGAACAGACTGCAGATGCTTGCTGACACAGTGTATCCAGAGTCCCAGTGCGGGTTCCGCGCAGAGAGGTTCACAAACGACATAATCTTCTCCATCAGGCAACTGCAGGAGAAGTGCAGAGAACAACATAGACCCCTCTTCCTGGCCTTTATAGACCTCACCAAGGCGTTCGATCTGGTCAGCAGAGACGGACTGTTCACAACCCTGGGGAAGATTGGATGCCTTCCAAAGCTGCTAAGCATGGTCCAGTCCTTCCACGACTACATGAAGAGCACAGTGCAGTACTATGGCTCAACGTCCGACCAGTTCGACATCCGCAGCGGAGTGAAACAAGGTTGCGTCCTTGCCCCCACACTCTTCGGCATCTTCTTTGCTGTCCTGCTCAAGCACACCTTTGGGACATCCACAGAAGAGATCTACCTGCACACGCGATCAGACGGCAGACTGTTCAACCTGGCACGACTGAAGGCAAAGAGCAAAGTGCGAGAAGCAACCATCAGGGACATGCTCTTTGCAGACGATGTTGCTCTAGCCACACACACAGAAGCTGACCTACAGCGCCTGATGGACCGCTTTGCTAAAGTATGCGATGAGTTCGGGTTGACCATCAGCCTAAAGAAAACCAACGTGATAGCTCAGGACGCTGATCCCCCTAGCATCATCATCAACAACCACGAACTAGACGCAGTGAGTCAGTTCACGTACCTCGGCTCTACCATCACCAACAACATCTCGCTCGATGCTGAGCTCAAGAAGCGGATTGGAAAGGCATCAACATCTCTCTCCAGGTTGTCGCAGAGAGTGGAACAACAGCATGCTGACCCTGAACACTAAGATCTCCGTGTACCGTGCCTGTGTGCTAAGCACTCTCCTGTACGCCATTGAAACCTTTACCCTGTACGCCTCACATGAGAAGAGACTGGGCGCCTTTCACATGCGATACTTCCGACGCATACTCGGGATCACCTGGAGGGATCGAGTGACAAACAACGAGGTGCCTGAACGTGCCAAGATTCCCAGAATGGTCATACTCCTCCGCCAACGTCGCATCAGATGGCTGGGCCATATACGTCGGATGGATGACGGACGGATCCCCAAACACCTTCTTTATTCAAAGCTTGCCTCTGGCAAAAGATCGATCGGACGGCCACATCTCCGCTTCAAGAATGTCTGCAAGCGCGACATGAAAGTCCTTGACATCGATGTCAACACATGGGAAGAGTTTGCTCTAGACAAGTCCAACTGGCGATATATTCTGATCACTGGTATGAAAGCCTGCGAGGACAAGCTACGCTTGCTCGCCGATGAAAAGCGATCTCAGAGGAAGAAGAAGCAGATCCAACCCACACCAGACACAACCTTCAAGTTCAACAAGTGCAGCAAGTGCGGCAAGGACTGCCACTCCCGTCTATGGGCTCCATAGCCACAGCAGACGCTGCTCAACCACCAACCGGGACATCTCTCATGGGCGCACTTCCATCGTCTCTCGAGACTAACGGATGCCAACAACAACAAATATATATATATATATATATATATATATATATATATATATATATATATATATGCTATATATATATATATATATATATATATATACACACTAAAATTTGTAAAATAAGAACTGTCTGATTCCGATAAATGTACTTTGTGTAAAACTTTCCCGCAAACAATACTGCATTTGTTTGGGGAATGCAATATGATAAACAAGCTGTGGAATGATGTGTCCCACTGGATTCTGATCAAATTGAAATAGATATTGTGGAAATGCAACGACTGTTATATTGGGAGATACAAGTACAGATGGAATATATGAGCAACCTTTGTGTTTTGATTTTCTTCATCTACATCTATATGTGTAAAATGAAAGCAGATATGCCTAGATTAGATGGGTTGAAAATTATTCTTAAAGACGACTATAATTTGGAAAAATATATTGCATTCAAATCTGAAAAGAAAGAAACATGTATGTTGATTTGGGAATAGTAGAAGTCATTATTGCACAGATTCTAAGAAAAATGTGTTATAATTAAATGTACGTATTATAGCATGATGTACATTATAGTGTATAATGTGTTTGTAATACATAATGTCACTTTATACCTAACCAACTAATATGATCTGAAAACTCTCTCTTTTTCTTCTTTCATATTACAGTGACGAAAATATATTGAAGAAAATCCCTAAGTGAAAGACTGTGCCCATTTTGTGCAGCTATAGAAGATGCGTTTACTTTGCTGTTCAATGTCCAATGTGCGATAATTTGAGAAATGCCTATTTATCTTCATACGTTCATTGTAATAAACAACACAAAGTTTTATAACTTTATGCAGAGAATCAATAATAATATTAATATGTTAAATAATTTTGCTCTTTGTCAAGCAAAATCTACAAATGTTTGAGAATCAGCGTGTTAATCCTCGAACTATTTTGTTTTATGGTTGTAACATATTTTTTCCATGCATGTATGTAATCTCGCCGTTGGCCTATGTTACAAGAATGATAATGATGATGCTGATTATATTATTATTATTATTATTATTATTATTTGGGGAATTTCGGTACGTAAACTAGTGAGTACTTACACCGCGGCTCTCACTTAGACTTTGGGTACATTTTTCCTGGAAATGAAAATGGTTTAAAAAAGTTTATGCATCAGTACATGTTTATCTCAAAATTATATAAATACCTCCATTTTAACTTTCTGAACATTTGTTGAACCTTGTATTTTAAATCACAAAGGTATTGCATGTGCACGGGTCATGCCAGCATATTCCATAAAAAATAGTGTGGATCACAATGAAGTATGAGAGTGGACATAGTAGAGGCCGAAAATCAGCCCCCAAACCTATACTGATATTGATTGACGTTTTGGGGGATGATCTCATTTATTCCTTAAAATGTGAAATTCCATGCAGACACTCTTGTCTGCACACACTGGTGTACATTTTAGACACTTATAGGTATTTATCTCGGCTCTTGAGTTACTGTCTGAAGGGTCTTTTCAGCAATAAGTACAAAATATTTCCTGATCAAATCCTGTGTTTGACAAGTTGTAAATGTACATGGAATAACATAACCCTATTTACTGTGTCCATTTAAAATTTCGTTTCTATGTTGGATTATAACTTGGAATAGGCTTTGTTTTGGAATGCAGAGCTCTTGCATTCTTTCTCGAGAAATTGCAAGACCATGCGAAGCGATATATAGCAGTTTCTTCGAGTTTATTAGTGTGTAGGTTGACAACGGAGAAAGTTAAGATGAAGAATTGGTTTGTGTTGTTTTTTTTATAAATACATTTTACAGTGATAAATACTTGACAATTAAACCATAACTAAATAAGTTACTCAGAAATAGTACAGTAACAGTGCATTTGATATACTTGATGGAAAACATAAAGAAGTTTTAATTCATATGCCAGTTTATGGGTGAAGCTGGTGAAATTAAAGGATATGTGATTTATGCCTGAAGCACAACGAATGCATGTAATGGTTGATGGGAGCTACTCTAGCATCAGCGCATGGATTAGTGTTGTCTGCTTTGAGAATTTTAATTTTGGCTTCATCTTGCACTCCGAATCGACTTATATGTCAATTCTATCATTCAGATCGCTTTATTAATTGTAATTTTTTGTATGAAAATGTCTCCCAAGGTATGAAAAATAATGTGTAAAAATAATTATAATTTTGGGTAAGAGATCGTGTTTGTAAAAGATGGGACATTACACTGAGAAGGATTTAAAATATTTACGTGATCCTCAGTATTAAATTCACGTATATCAGATGTAATTGCGCCAATGCACCATGCGAATGAAGTGAAGTAGACGAAGCCGAAGTATTGGTCTGGCCTCGTCTTATACCAAGCATCTGCCTATATTTGGATGAAGGATGGTAAATTTACAAAATTTGCAAATTCAACCTTTACCCCATATCGACTTATATACCGGCAAACAGGTAATCTTCGGTTTGTCCCTTGATTTCAAATTTCAGTAGGGGCTGAGGTAGTCAAAGATAACACAGAATGAAATTTCTTTCCATTGGAATTCTTGCGTCGTCATCATTATGTGTGGCATGGCAAACAGATCTAGTAATGACTTAAAACATTCTGAAAAATCTCAGTGCACCATTATTTCCCCTTTTTGAGTTATTATCCAAACAAGTTCAATTCTCTGACTCCTCAAGTTATTTTCCTTTTGTTATTCTTTTTCTGAATGTATTTATGAGAGCTGAAGGGATTTCGACATGTCCTTCTGCCTCGTGCTTGCTGTGGCGTAGAAGTAGTACTGTCTTGACCAGAAGTGTGAAGCAAACTTATATGGATGTCTCGATGACCCAAAAGGCCTTTTCCAGTTTGAAGCAACACATTTTTACTGCTCTCATGAAGACTTCTTGTGGACATTGTTTGTATATTAGGATGTTTTGAAGAACTTCTTATCCTTACGTGAAAGCAGCAACTTTTAAAGCATGCAATCCTAGAGTCACTATCCGTTTTAACACGTGTGCTGACAAGCTGATTTTAACATCTCTCTTAAGCCATGCCCTTGTTGCCGAGCGACTCTTGGTACACAGCATAAATCTGTTGTTACACTGGAGAATCTTTTCCGAAAATATAGTTTTACCGTGACCTTTCTTTCCAAGGATAGAATATTTTGTCGAAGATCTCCTTTTATACTAATGTTGACACCGTCAAAAAATGATTTAATGACAGGAAGATAGTGATGATTTACAAATTATTGATTCGTGTTTCTATCTTCCTCGTAAGCAGCGATGGCATAATCTGCTTTGAAGGGATTGCCTCCACGTAACGGAGCAATCGTGTTCCCACCACACTGTACTAGACCACGCAAGTACACAAACAACATATTGAGTCCATCATTCAGTTCCACTGGGTCACAAAAATACTTGTAGCACTCATCGTTGTTGTAAATGTCTTTTGTGGAACCTGAGCAGTGTATCCACCCAAAATAGAAAACAAACGGGACAACAAAGTACTGGACATTATTCTGACATCAGTCAAATGCATTTTATGACGATGAGCAATATTATGGTACTCGATCATTTGTACGGTCTTTCTTTGGGGCTTTGCCAAACTGGTTATTAAAATAGCAGCAATTGCTTCAGTCATATGTTGAGCATTGAAATAATATCCAGCAGCAATTCTCATGGTATAGGTAGTCAACTGAGGATTTGCTGGCAATGGTCTTTTGGAGTCATAAATCAGAGGATCAACATATTAGTCTAACCGTTTTTGAATTTGTTTGTTCAGGATATCATCAACCTGATATCTGCATGATTTAGAGCTATTTACCATGTTTGATAAAAATCAAATCAGAAATTCACTCATTATCGAATTTGTCTAAGACCTTGATGATATAAGCCCTTGTTCCGTTTTGATCACAATCAACAGTGAAATCCAAGCTCACCCAACCAAATGCAAGATCATCTCATTATGGATCTCATTAATTGGATAATTCTGCAGGATTTTTATGATATAAGCCCGTATTCCAATTTTGATCATATACAGATGAGAAATATAATCTACAAGACCACCTCATTAATATGCATTGATCAAACTTATTAACAGATTACTTGATGATTATTTCTTGTCCTTTGGGTCCCCATTAATACTTCTAGACTAGTGGCTTGCTTTCATCAGAAAATTCCCACGGGACTGTATTTCCAAGAACATGCTACCGGATAAAGGTAAGCTGCTGTTTCTACAATAGATAATTTGTCTTAGAAAAGTAAATGTAAAGCAAAGTCATTATTATTATTATTATTATTATTATTATTATTATTATTTGAATTTGATCGAATTCACTTTCAAGAATGAAACTGTAGTATTCAGCTTCAATTTATCACTTCCTCTTGTCCAACTTCATATGTCTCAGACTGAATAAAATGTTAAGAGTAGAATGTATATTGCCTGTTATTTCTCTCCCTCTTTCTCTCTGGGTGTTAATGCAAGCACAGCATCTGTAATCAGGATAACAAATATCGAAAACCAGTACAATTATAACTGTACTTGTAACTATACAATTATTACAAAATACAAGTATTGATACTTCAAAAGCAAGCAAGGCAGTTGTTAATCATACAGGGCTGTATCAAAAGCATCACGTCTCATTTTCAGGTCCTAAAAAGCTTGGGAAATTACCCTTCCTCTGATTTGTAGAAGAATAAACAATTCTGTCCATCCTATTAGTTGAGAAAAATAGCGGCTGGAAAGACCATCACAACCCACCACCCTCACCACGTATAAATGTACTGGTCACTAATTCCAATAGTAAAATACAATCTGAAGAAACAGGTTTTCGAAACTCAAGACACATGAGATGTATACTTCATTTCTCAGTTCTACGAAGTGCATTTCAGTGACACTTCTGGGAAATGGCAGATTCTTCAGTATAGGTCTAATTCCCTCTTTCATAACTTATAGGATCTGATAATAGATTCAATGCATATATACCTTTTGATTTCAATATTATTGACTTTCTAAAAATTGGTCAAGGTGTCAGGTTACATAAGACCGACGGAAAATTCTTAAGTGTTGTGCACAATGTTAAGGTTGCTGGTAAAGAACTCGTGTGGCTCATCCTGAGGAAAACACCTTGAAATTTTTCTGAGTTCTAAATAACTTAAATATTAGTTCTCAATAGCTATGATAGGGTTACTAGTATGGACCGACCATTTAATTTCGAGGGTAAAGCAGGGTATGGGAGTGGAAGGATGGGGCCCTAAGAATTGTTTTTAAACCTGGCTCCCAAACGGCTTGATACAAGTACTCTTATTCGTCTTACCATGATATTGTTGGACAAAAATATCTTGAGATTATAAGGAAAAATATCCATGACGGAAAGAAAATCGCAGCTCTCTTTACCCCAAGATTAAGTGATCGGTCTCTTATTGCAATTTTCATCAGACTGTTACAAGCCCTTTTCATCTAGTTAAATGTTTAAAACTCGTTTTCCCGACTAATTGCTAAAAGTTTTGGCTCCTGTTGAAATTTAATCAAACCTTCTGGCATGGGTTCATAATATGTTTGAGTGTTCAATGCAGTTCTCTCAGTATATACGTAACTACCTCAAATCACTGACTGACAAATGAGTAAATTGGCGTTTCGCCTCAGTTAAACATGTATACAGTGAGTGTATCGCAAACAGCTATTCAAATGAACATAGTTCAGAATTAATGCATGGATATCTGGGCAGCTAGGGTAAATATAGTGCTCAAGTAATTTCTCACCTGTATACAGCAGTACCGAAAGTAGACATTCGATGCACTTTTCAGCAACAGAACTGAGTCGAAGTAATAGTGTACACACACACGCTGAATTTACACATATCAAAGTTGAATTTCGTTAAAATGACAAACGTTGAGCCAACCTCCTTGAATCAAAATTAAGAGAAGGGGAAGAGAACAAAGACTGGTATGTTCATTTTCCATGCATCAGCTAAATAGTATTTTTCTTGTGTAAAAATGAGAGAAACATCTTAATGCATTGTACAATGAAAAGTGACAAATATCAAGCCGATTTAATGAGGAATGCGAATAGTGACATCGAAGCTATAAGATATGCATTGATTAATTAATTGATTGATTGAGATGTAAATAAGTACTAAAATAAAACACAAGGACCGGTTGCATACTTTTGCATCAGACAAACCGCAGCTCTCTCTCTCTCTCTCTCTCTCTCTCTCTCAAATAAAGAATAAAATGGAATTATATACGTTGTTTCATATATGAAGACAACGTTAGTCTATATTAATATTCATTTCTCAAGGAACAGTTTTCAAAGGAGATGCTGAAGTTCTTTAAACTGTGTATTTATTTAGAAATTTATTGAGGAGAGGTTCTCTACATTAACACCTTGTAGTACACAGTTTGCAGAGAAGGTATTTGTTATTAAAATTTTACTTGTATATTAATACTGGAATACCTTTGTTGGCAATATGGTGCGACCATAATTTAACTTTACAGTCCAAGAGATTGAACCCAGCTGAAATAAAACGAACAGCCCGTATGTAGGAATTAACCAATTCCACCTTTTATTTAGTGAATGTCTGCTGCTTATTCATGTTACACAACTTCAATTATATTATTTGACACCATTTTACAGAAGTATATTTTCAACCTCATCACTAACATTTGTCTCTTTATGTTTCTTCTTTCATAAATCGTATATGCACCTGTGCGTAGAAATATTGCTATTGACGACGTTCTCTCTCTCTCTCTCTCTCTCTCTCTCTCTCTCTCTCTCTCTCTCTCTCTCTATATATATATATATATATATATATATATATATATATATATATATATATATATAATAAAGAAGGAACATACTGGAAATTCAAGTTTTAAGCATAACGCTCTTGCTTGACTGCCGTGTCATGTGACCAAAGACATTTGTACTATCCAAGTCATGACTCAGTGTTTCATTGTGCTGATATATTTGCATTATGAACCTCATTTATTGTGATTTTCCAATTACAGTTGAGAGAAAAATAAGGCAGGCAGAACGAATGATTAATATGGTCCTTTGAAATTTGTACCGTGATAACTGTACCAGTATAGTTTGAACACCTGACCATGTTTTGATCCGGCTTACCGGTCAGAGATACTAACCAATTTCCGGAATATACACTCGGGATGAAGAATGCTGGCAATGGTGATGGTGGGTTCCACTTGAGGGCATTATTCTTCTCCTACTTTTGGGGATTTGACGGTAAAATTAGGGATCATTCTTGGGTAGAAGATTAATAGGTATATAACAAAATGCCAAAACACCTAATAATCTAAATAATAGTGATTAGTAATGTCACAAAAATTATATTATTTTGTCACATCTCATGGACCTCAAGTTCTAAATTAGTGGTGAATGACGCTCTTTTATATTCTGTTTTATGCACTGGAAACATAATTCAGACCGTCAGTAATATTTGTTATCTAACACGTTAAGGCGCATTATGGAAAGTGCGATTAGTCGAACGGTAGCAAGAATATTTTAGTTTTTCGATACATTTATCTCAATCAATCTTAATGTTATTTAGCCCATGGTAGCTGGCCTGCTAGTGGGACAGCTTATGTGAACTTCGGACAAGTGTTGTTTTTGTTGTTTGATTTCTCAACTTCTTTTGTAGCTGGAACCACCTTACAAATTCTTGCGTTTTGTCGTACAATGAGTTCCGTTGTCGCTGAAGAGGGACAGTGTTACCATGGTTCTTGATGCAGAGGCAGGAGAGTGACAGTTTTGTAATTTCGATTTTCTTGCTGAGGAGTTATATTTGAACAAGATTTCTATTCAGGATTTGTGTGCTAATTTAAATACTCAGCAAATGCATATTAATGGTGAAAATACAAAGATGGTGGAGAAACCCATTTCTAAAAATGTGGCAACATTTGCTCCAGTTCTGTCATTGCAAGAGTTTTGTAAAACAAAAATAATGGATTCCAGCGAAAATGCATAAAGAGACTGGGATGTCACTATATTTTGGAGTATTTGAGCTATCGATAAGGAATTCGCTGAATAGTACGTTTTCAGTTAGACGGTGTACAATTCCTGTGAATCCGATAGATGCCGACAGAGAAATTTAAAATGTTTGCCTTCTAAGATTTATAATTAAAATTCGTCTGGCTGACAGTATCTGATAACCCCTGCCCCCGCATACCCTTATGGCTCTAACAGTTAGCATCACACACATAGGAAAGACTGCGAAACCTTGATTGACTGACTATACCGAAAGGTTACACTTAAAGATATATATTTGAAAGAGTGTGTGATATTTTAATAAAGGAAGTGACTTCATAGGGGATCATTATTCAACGTAGTATCCCTGATCCGAGAAGAATACAATACAAAAATGTAATGTTCCTGGTTTATGTCTTTATTTATTTATATGATAAGGGTTTTTTTTTGCGTTTCGATGTTAATTACAATCCATCTCTTGAGCAGTGTTGTATTTCCGCACAGGCTCACTAGGCCAATGTCAAGGGTGACAAATTTTACGGGGCGGCACAATTCAGACCACACATTTTTGTTGCTGTTGTTGTTTTTCTTTAAAACCGCTGAAGTGAATAAAAATATGTATCGAACATAAAACTAATAAATAATTCTAGACCTTTATATACTTGCCGCCCTCGCCTCTTTTCTATTCCTATTGTGGGGCGGCACTTCCGAATGGGCATAGGGGAGTAGTGTGCTAATAACGGTTTTATATTTTTGTTACTGATTTAGGTGAAAGCCTTTTACCCCAACCCATGACTTTTTCCACACATCACTTTGCGTACGCATGCAAACGCACGCGTGAAACCGCGATTGTTATCCATGTGCGTCTTCAACAGGCTCCCATGCCAAATGAATGTCATATTGTGTAGAAGACTACAACCTAGATTAGTAACCAACAAAACTGCTAATATCATTCTACTACTCCACTGCCCCGTCCACTGACCACTTCCCACACCAACGATTGTCTGTAAGAGCGGAATAAATGCTAGAACAACCAAAACTTCGACAACCAGACAACCAATCACCAACAAAGCAGCAATAAAATTGCAACCTTCTTTGTTCGTCTTTCGAACCCGCGTCACCTCTCGGCATCCGCAGCACAGCGAAACCGAAACCGTCGGTGTGGTTGTCTTCGAACGCTCACAAACTTCTGTGCCCGTTCTGGCTGGCTACATAGTCGACTTGGAGATGTTAGCAAGTAGATTGGATTCGTATGCGTTCTCGAGTAGTAGATGCACATTTACGCTATTTTTCACAGGAATACCCATGCTAGCAAACGTTGCTCGAATTGTCTACGACGTCTCTGTATCCACGATGTTGTCTTTTGTGATGCGGTCGTTGTTCTTTTCAAAATTCGTGTCGTTGTTCGCGTTGTTCCATTCCATGCTTGTTGTTCGAATTCGTTTCGACATACGATGCTGTCTAGGTATAGAAAAACAAGACATTTGTTTAATTTGTAGAAATTCGGTTTGGATGACGATTTTGCGGTAGGTACAAGTCGCATCTCTTTTTTTCTTTTAGCACTAGCAGCGGGGGTGGGGGTGGGGTGAATAGACCAGTTTTGGAGCAAGTTATTTTTAAAAATAAGGCTTCCCACGAAAATGAAAATACAAGGTTAATAACGCTAAACCGAGATCTCTAACCGACCGAGGTCTTTCTCTAATTGGATGCTAGTATTTTTGTGTTCTCGTTTACCTACCGCGAGCGGTCGCTTCCCTGTATATATTTTTCAATGCCGAGTGCGTCTACCGTGTGAATCAGGTCAAGTGCGGTCAGTTATGTGTTTCAAGCGGCGACAACTCCTGCGGTCTTAACGAGTATGTGTGATTTTTTTTATATATTTTTGTTGTGTTGAGCGGAGAGGGATAAAACAAAGGTGACAGAGAGTATTCTGTCAGCCAAAATTTTTATCGAGACCTACACGATAACTCGACCGAGGATCATGTAAATTTATCGTGATAAATCCGTGTGGGGTAGCTTGCGTGTGCGAGAAAAAGTTGTTAAACTTAATCATATCCATGTTCGCTGAACACCAAGTCTGATGGACGTTTCTTAGTGTGTGTGTGTGTGTGTGTGGGTATCGACTCCACTAAATAGAACCAGAAGATTGCAGTTATCTCTGATCACTTTAGGTATTTGTGTATATCGCTGAGTAACATATATAATATCACTGTTTTCTTTGTCTGCCTCGGGAAAATATCCGAGCTGTATTTGATTGTTTGTTCAGCATTACATCATCGTATACTACGAGATTATTAATACATCCATCGAGGTTATCTACAGATGGAGCTTCATCAATATCGGTGATAAAATCAATAATATCATTACCGTCTTCATCCGACGACTTCGCTTCTTCATTAAAATCTTGAAGCACATCGTATCATTGCTAATCATCTACAGATGGTGCCACTAAATAACTTATCCCACGTGAGCCATCTCATTATCAGATTAAGTAACAATTGCGTCTTACCGGACCCAGATGGACCTATGATGATTGCTCTGATAGAATTTGGTAGCGCTGGATGATGCTTGACTGGCTCTTGCTTCGTGTCGCTGAGAAATCAATGATATCCATGTTGTAGAAATATAATAAATAATATGAATTTATATTGTGTTCCATGCAGAGCACCCACCTCCACCAGTAGACTAACAACAATAATAACAAAAAAAGCGTGCGTTTACAGGCAAGTGTGTAAAATGTGGTACAAGCAAATACAGATTTATCTCTAATGAAACAGGCGGTGATATCGCTGCTTCACTGGGACAGTTACCAGGAGCTCCATCGGCGAAATATCCTGGCGAAAAACCATCTTTCTGGATATAATTATTGTGGTTCTGGAACCCGACTTGATATCCGACTTGACGAACGAGACCAACCAAGACCTGGAGAGTATCCAATAAATGTGATTGATCAAGCGTGCCATGTTCATGATGTCGCGTATAAAAATCCCGATCTGCAACAACGACATATTGCAGACGTGAAGTTGATTCATACATTAAAGTCTGTAAAAAATAAATCTCTCAGAGAATCACTTGCTAATTGGCTGGTAAGATCTGCGATGAAAGGTAATTAATCATAGATAACTATTATAACGGAATCGATTTATTATAGCGCACGATGATATAGGAGGGGTAGAGCAGCGATTAGTAAACTTGCTGATGCAGCGAATGTCACACGTTCTGTTGATGCAAATTGGTTAGCACTACAGGCAATATGGCAAATTTATCTGCCACCACCTAAAAAAATTCAGTTCGCACATTTTGATGTCAGCGCTCCCAATGAAGTTCATCAGGCAAATATTTTGTTTTTACCGCATGATACTATTAAAACACGTCACGTCAATCACGCACATACAAATACGGTTTGACTGTAGTTGACGTTGCGAGTAGATATAAAGAAGCAGAACCACTATCAACAAAGACAGCAACTGAAGTTGCATCTGCGTTTGAACGAATTTATCAACGAGGGCCCTTGCGATGGCCGTAGCTACTAAAGGTTGATCCTGGCAAGGGCTTTCTTGGTGTAGTAACGTCGATGATGAAACAACATAACGTCAAAATCAGACGAGGACACACTCAATTCATCGTGATCAGGCAATTGTTGAGCGATTTAATCGAACACTTGCTGAACGATTGTTTGGATATCGATATGCGCAGGAAATATCGCTAAATAAAATTCAGAATGACAAGAGATGTCATGAATGAGTTGCAAGACTACCAAGTGCGATAGCTGCGTTAAATAATGAAATTACTCGTAGAACGTCTATGAAACCCATCAATGCAATCACAAAAAAAAAAACCAAAAAAAAAAAAAAAAAAACAAAAAAAACATATACCAGTACAACGACGTGACTCTTTCTCAAAATAACCAGTACTAGGTAATGTGACAGTCAGATATTTATACGAACCTGGTGAACTTGAAGAGGGTAAGAAAAAAAAGAGCAACTGATCCTATTTGGAGTGTGACCACACGTAAAATTTTCAGCGTGACAATGTCCACGGCTAGACCTGCAATTAACAGACTATATTCAACTGCTCCTCAACGTGGATTTGTACGCGAAGAATTACAAGTTATTCCTGAAGATACACAATTACCACCGCCTTAACTTCTGTGAAAGCAGGAAACCAGCGCCCCTACGTAGATTACACTTAAGACAGGTCAACATCACATTTTCGTGTGTATGGCCGAGACTACTATTGATTATATCCACGGTAAACTTTCGTGGGTGATTAGAAGAATACTGCCACAACATTACAGTGTTACAGCAAGCACAGTGATTATTTTGTTGTTGTTCAGCGTCATGATAAACTTAACATCGAGGTCAAGGTCACGCTTACTTTTTTGTCAGATCGCTGATAACCAGCTAATTTGTTCCTTACCTTATCATCACAATTGCTAGCAGTGGTTTCCTGAGTCATTGCCCAGTCTAGGCTAACCCTCCGTAGCCGAGACATTCTTCTGACTCTCGACACTGCTAGATGAACTAAATTTGACCATTCGATCGGATCATCGACAATCCAGATATTTATATCGGAAATCGTTAATCCTCGTGAGAAATGAATCGTTATAGCATATCCTGGAGTCAACGAAGATTTATCCATCGTTAACGCGTTCTTAACAGCCCTCACATGAACCAAAACAATATCATTTAATAAAAGATTTTGTTTCCTTGTTTCTACCAAGCTTCCAGGAATCTCAGCTTCAATATTTTGTTTGCGTGTGTCTGCTGGTCGACAACATAATGGCACAATTAAATCTGAAAAGTTTTCTTTATGTAACAGAAATAATTGCTGTTGAAGTGTATCACGAATTTTCTTCCGACTTGCAACTATGAAATCTGCAGACCTCCACAAATTCGAAAAATCACTCATCATAGTCTCTGGAATTACTGCAGGCATTATCTCACATTGAATCTTATCTGGCTGCAGTCTGATTAACCTTTTAAAATCATTCAGCGGTTCATCGATAGCTCTATGATCATCGATTATTTCCAAATAATAATCTACGAACCTTTTTAGCCATTCCTGCGGAGATGATCCAACAAAGGGTGGTGGTTGACCGTGATCTCCACACATGATAACAGCAGTATTTCTCGTCAACAACCAATCAAGAAACATTTTTAATAGCTCCACAGATACCGTGCATATCTCATCCCAGATAATGATCTTAGGAATATATTTCTCACCCATTTGCTCAGGAGTCCATGCATCTCCTTTCCATCTAAGGAAGCTGTGATAAGTATGAAATTTAACTCCTCGTTCGCTCATTTCTCTGGCAAGCCGGTGAGTCGGAGTTAGTACAACCATATCAAAATTCCGAAATAATTCAATCTCACGTGTTGTTGTACCAGTACCTCCGGGTCCATTGAGATAAACTGTTTTATGTCTGGCCACAGGATCATATACCGATTAAGCCGATGAAAGTTTTGACATCTGTTTATTTTTGTATTATGTTTCCTTAAATTCAACGTCGGCAAATTCAGAATAACTAAGAATTTTTTCTCGCTTTATTCTCCATTCGCCCCATGATGCATCAGCGCCGATATGTAATTGTTTTAGCAATTCTGTATGTTTTTAATTGATATAAAATGAATCTGTGGCGACTCTAACCGCGTTATCATGAAATCTATTTATCATCTATAATAAATGTATCGAAACGTACGCGAGCATCGAAGATCTTAAATGAGTAAACTGTGGCGAGTCACCATCAGTGTAGCTTACGACTGTACCTAATTTAGTTCCGTCCAATAAGTTAACATTACTTCGACTTATAAATGTGCTTCTCTCCGTTGTATCAGCAATTATGAAATCACGTTCAGTATCGTCGATAATTAATCTTGTGCAATGTCGTTTATGATCATATGATCCTCCTTGTGTAAATTTACCAATTATTTTTCTGCCGAGATCCTTTGCAAGTTTATTTTCGAGATCGGTATCGTCCGGATTTTTATCAGGGAGATATTTCTTCTGTTGTTATAACCAAACTTATTTCTATTGCTGATATGATATAACTGCTTCACGATATCAACGATATCAATACTTTTACATCAAGCATATATCGCAATAAAACTATTGGTGCCCAACCGCGTTCGCTAAAATGTTTTCCAAACAAAACAGCGACAACAGGATGAAGAATAAGTGCAAATTCCAATGACTCAATACAGTTAAGTCGAAATCTGGTAAGGGTCATCTCGTGTGTTGGATGTCCAAATCTTTTAAAATACTCAGAACACTCTCCCATTCCAAGAAAACTTCCAGGATAACATGCAGCCATATCAGCTGAAATAACATCCTTATAATCGTATTTAGTAATCCATAATCCGCCGTGTCCGTATTCCACGCAACTGCGTTGGACATCTTCAAGAAATTCCGACCGTGTTGGTTTCCATGAACACTTCCTTCTGAGCAGCGTGGGCAGCAACTGACGGAACTGGGAAGTAATTACTGAGTATTCGTTCGATAACATCAGTATCGTTCGTGTATTTCAACGCAAGATTTTTCACTTCGTCGTAAAGAAATTCTGTGCGAAAAATATCTCCATCAGGCCGTACAAATTGATCATAGTTCACAGGTTTTGAACTTTGAAACAACCACACAGATACAGGGTCACTCTTACTGACATTCTTTATAAAATCAAACATATTACCGTTATAAAATTTAACAGTTCGATTTCGTGGAAATATTGTTATGTCCGAAGTCCGCACGTGTGCGTTATGATCAATAATCTCTGTCGGAGCTTCCTTGGATTTATATTCCGATTCGTATAAAACTTCCCCCGCTTACGTGTACACCATTATTGGGAAAATGTTTCCAGTTCAGCAACGTCTTTGATAGGCGCTCCGGTATATTTAACTGTTTCTGCTCACTCGTTTATTTTTTGTAGGTCTTATATCCGTTAAACCATTCCACGCATCGCGTTTGTAAAGTGTTCTGCAACTCGCTCAGCTACACAATTCAAGCGAGAAATTTTCATCGGCAGGAGGTCATTAACACTAGGTTTATCAGTCAGCGGATATATCGCATAAACAACTGCCGTCACAGGATATGCTCGCTCATAATAAGGTCTATCAATTTCAGTCAGTATTCCTGGTTTGGAATTTTTGTTTAATGCGACAACATCCCCAGCGTGATGTAATCTAATAGGGTCACGTTTGTCACAGATAATCCAGATGTCATCTATCGCGGCGGTATCTACCGTTACGATAAATTTTATTCTAAAACTATATTTTTGTTCGCCGAGATAATTAACAATTGTCCTTGCTAGCTTGTCATTCATTGTAGCATTGACATCTTGCATAATTCTGAATGTTGACCACACATGAGCTGCACCATCGTTGCGAAATTCTCTCTTGGCTTCACGAATACGATTGAGTAAACTTTAATTCAGAGCTCGCCTCGGCAATTTAGGGGTTATTCTGTCAAGATCGAATTTGGCTTTGGAGGGCTTAATCGCAGATAATCTCGTAAATTCCTCCATGTTATAATTAAGGCAAATATATATTTAAATTAAACTTTAATTTATAATATATAATGATTCAAGCAAATAATAATTGTCAGTGGTTGATCATTGGTTCTGCAATTCCTTGTAATCGGGCTTGCGTAAATGAATTCTGTGGATATCAAATGCAGAGCGAGAGAAAGTCTAGGACCAAAGCCGTGTTTGAAATAAAATGTCGGTGTCAGGGGTGAAACTCAGTTGTGCGTAGAATGCGGTTGTAAAAAATACAGAGCTTTTAAACGGTATTACCAAAAAGACGGTAACAGCGGTGCTGGTATAAAAAAAAAAACAAAAACGCCTTAGACTATCTCGCTAGATTTTCGGGCTAGAGCACCCACATATTTTTTCTAGTAATAAAATAATTTAGACAAATAATATTTTGCTATATAAATGGAGCAAGGAGAATTTGTAACACACCCTATCATCAAGAATTATGTGGCATCTCTTGTTGGTGTAATTAGGCACTGTCAACTAAAAAAACCAGTCGGTTCTGTTAATAATTCTGGGTATCTCAAATTCGGTGCTGCAAAAAGTATATCTTTGTCACAGATTTGTACATGAATATTTCCACGGACTGATCGAAGATGGTCTTGTGATTGATCATATTAATTCAGATCCAAATTATAATTCTTTGAGTAATTTACGAGCTATTACACAGAGTCAGAATTGCAAATTTGGAAATCCTGAGAAACAAGATAAGCGCGAAAGAGCAGTTAAATCTGTGAAGATGGAGACAAACGACGAAATAGTATTTTCATCGGCATATGCAGCTGGAAATTATTTTGATATTTGTAAGCGTTCAATACATCGTGTCGCAAATAATATAACCAAATCGGCATTTTAAAAGAAACACAGACAAAAAATAACATTTCAGTATATCCTGACAGACGCCGCCACTCCTGAATCATTCCATTGTATGCTAGATGAACTTCGGTAGAGCGATTATAAATAAGGCCGCGAATTATCTTTTTTGTGGTTTTCTTCACACTGTAACAGATATAAGCCACGCCTCTCTTGCATGTAATCCAGGTAAGGTTTTTTTATATTTCCAGGCATAGATAGCTCCCGAATGACGTCTGGCAGATTTATATGGTGTTTGCAAGTTGAAATAAATTCATTGAATAGTCCACACTGCATTTAACGCAACTATTGTAACATTGTGATTTATTCAGTATGCCCTGTTTTTTGTGATGCATGTAGGTTGCCTGTTATCCAGGTAAAATCGTCTGCTATAGGTAACTTCATAATAATGTTTCAAACATATAATCTTAAAAATGATCCGTGGTCTCGGCAAATTACTCATCATTCTTACTTTCTATTTTTTGTTTTTATTTTAAACAAATATTTATTATATAAAGAATTCCGAACATATTAATGCAATTATTTCTGAGATTAAAAAATTACATTAATTTATAAATTTTACTATATCGATTACTTCCTCGAGAATCTTACTACAAAGTTTGTATAACAATAGTAACACATCATCAATTGTTGTGCATAGTTTAATTTGTCTATCTCGGCAATTATTCCATCCATTATATTCATTTGTATGATTTAATTTGAGAAAATATGTTCCAATACTGCGACAATTTCATTTACTTGCCGTCATGGATCTGGTGGAGGTCCTACATATCTTATATCTTTCCGGAGTAGCTTTTGGGAGGTCACTTAATGCTAAATCGGTTAGCCTATCTGTGGATGCAAATTCTGACTCAGATCCAGATTTATTTTGTTATTCTGACAAAAAACAGGTCACGATCTCACATACAAACTTATTATCAAAACTTCATCTTTTAAATCAAGCTATTGTCCACGCTGATCAGTAAGTCTGAAATGTATCCGTGATAATAGCGGATTATGACATCGTAGATAAACCGGATTAACGGTTACTGACACAATTAAAAACCCAGGCAGAACTTCGGGGGTGAATGTGTATAGGATATATCCCTGTTGTGCCTGCCTGGATCTTATAACATCTGCTTGATAGCTGACATCGATTGCATCACACACCAGATTGACTGAGATTGTTGGTGTGACAGTGACAATACCTGGTGATATATAACGACTACCGCCGTCTGGATCATTGCTACATTTGAGAATAATCGCCGGACGGGATACTTTTCTCCATGCGGCAATAATTTTGGGGTAGTTTTCATCGATGATATTAATGACGTTTTTTATCAACCCATCGGTGTTGAATCTTGGCATTATGAATTTTGCTATATCCTCCTCTGCTATCCGACAATATGCAGCAAATAATGGTTTAAGTTTTTCTGTGTTAGAAACTCTTTGATTGATGTCTACTGTTCCAATGATAACCCAATTAACATACTCGAGGTCGGATTCAACTTGATTTCTTTTCAATGATTTGCTTTTTCAGATTGTCGTTTGGATACTCCTGCACGTAGCTTTGAAAAACCGGCTTAAATTCGCGCATACAGTTAGGTGTTCATTTTTGATGGCATCAGCGAATGAATTAATAAATGGTTCATTTATAAATGGAATTCTATCATATAATGTTCTTGTTAATTTAGGAAGTCTTTCACCTTCATATTCAATATAATCAATCGAAGCCCCGGTGTCTATGTCACGTGCTTCCATCCACCTCCACGGGAAAGTTTTTCGATAATTGGGAAGTGTGTTGTAAAATATTTGTTTGTCTGAAACATAATCGTTGCGTTGAGGTTCTGGAGGTCCTTGATGAACAGGTGCTGTCTCTGGCCATCTTAACACGTTTCGGATCGACGACTGATATATATCTACGACGTAGTCGGGTGTTGATATTTCTATAACGGCCGATAATGTTGGCTCATGAACCGTAATAGCAATTTTGGATTCTTTTCCTGTGATATATTTAATGCTGCGTTGGAATTCACTATTGATCTGTTATATTTGATAACTGCCGGTATGAATAACAACAACTTGCCAATCGGGGGATCAATCAGATTTATTTTTATACGAAAACACTAACGAGTTATTTGTTTGCAACCCACCGAACAACTTTGATCTAAGACTTGGCCAGCTGCAATATACTCGAAATTGAGCTAATGATATTTCTTTGGCTGGAATTGCTGTTGGAAAGCTAACGTTGAACTCAGGATTGGTTGAGCTTGCTGATATCATTGTGGTTGTTGGTGGTGTTGTATTAGCGACGATGTGTTCAAGCAATTCTTGTAACATTATTATTTACTTCCTGATTTGAATTAGGGATCTTTGTCAGAGGTTTGGTTTTCCAGTCGCTTAATAATAAACCTTAATCATTTCTGCGAATTCCTGATCTGATATTATTCCATCTTTGAGCCCTGATGATATCAGCGATGATAATTTCGTGTGCGCGTGTGTTGCCGCCGATACCAACGTTGTATACTCGTGCAATTTATCAGCCGCACTCGTGGATATCTTTTTGCGATGATATTAAGAATACCAGCAACACCGGTTATAGCTGCAACACGAGTTCCTATTGTTGGTGCTTTTATGTATGACGCTGACAATGATCCGATTATAGTTGCTGTTTCAGCGACCACGGCGGATGCAGAGAATACAATTATGTGAGTAACAACGATACGTCTGCGCGGTATTTTTTTGTTTTTTTTTGTTTTACTCTATACTCATCAATGATAGTTTTCAGTTGGGTTTGCAACAAACACACTTGCTCGTATCTGTATTTTGCGCTGCAACAACGTCAATGAATTTATTTATTATATAATTTAAGTAGGTGGTAGTTTAGCGACTAAATCAAGACGCCAATAATACAACACAGGGGCGCCTGTTTCTTTGGGTTCCACCACAAATGTTCCCTCGTCGTTTTGATCCAATATCACTAACATAGTTCCAGGCGGAGTTAGGACTGGATAACGCCATGAAATAGTGGTAGATATTGCAAATGTTGTAACTCCGAGTACTGAGAGCCTGTATATGTATATAACCTTAGCGCGATGTTTAATGGAATTAAGAGTAGTGTCCATAATGCTGATCCAGACGCTACTGTGTATACTACATCATCGGTTATTTTCTTAATGTCAGAGAGTTTAATGTCGATGACTGCTGGACTTCCAAAAAATTCATTAATAGCTCAATTTGTGTTTCGAGGAAAATTTACAAACGCTGCTACATGAGTCACAAATTCAGATCTAAATGTGGTCATTCCATCATTGATTGTTATTAACGAGGTCATCATCGGGATGTTGCTATTGTCGACGTATTTCTTCGTTGCGGCGTGATCGATTGATTCTGGTTCTCCAAGACCAGTAATTTTATTATTAGCCATATTGAGAGAACCAGTCATTGTATCACCTGCGGATAGTAGACGTTCATTCATCTCAGTTCTGATCGTGGCGTTGTTGCTGTCTACGTATCTTTTCGTTGCCACATCATCGTCTGATTTTGGTTCTCCCACATTGATAATTGTATTTCTGCCTCGCTCAACGATTGCCTGATCATGATGAATTGCGGTGTGTCCTCGTCTGATTTTGACGTTATGTTGTTTCATCATCGACGTTACTACACCAATAAATTCCTTGTCAGGATCAACCTGTAGTAGCTACGGCCATTGCAAGGGCCCTCGTTGATAAATTCGTTCAAATGCAGACGCAACTTCAGTTGCTGTCTTTGTTGATAGTGGTTCTGCTTCTTTATATCTACTCGCAACGTCAACTACAGTCAACGCGTTTTTGTATGTGCGTGATTGACGTGACGTGTTTTAATAGTATCATGCGGTAAAAACAAAATATTTGCCTGATGAACTTCATTGCGAGCACTGACATCAAATGGTGCGTACGGAATTGTTTTGGGTGGTGGCAGATAAATTTGCCATATTGCTTGTAGTGCTAACCAATTTGTATCAACAGAACGTGTGACATTCGCTGCACCAGTAAGTTTACTAATCGCTGCTCTACCCCTCCAATATCCGCTTGAGTTATAATAAACCGATTCCATTATAATAGTTATCTGTGATTAATTACCGGCCCCTACCACTAGTTTACCTTTCATCGCAGATCTTACCAGCCAATTAGCAAGTGATTCTCTGAGAGATTTATTTTTTTTACAGACTTTAAAGTATGAATCAACTTCACGTCTGCAATATGTCGTTGTTGCAGATCGGGATTTTTATACGCGACATCATGAACATGGCACGCTTGATCAATCACATTTATTGGATACTCTCCAGGTCTTGGTTGGTCTCGTTCGTCAAGTCGGATATCAAGTCGGGTTCCAGAACCACAATAATTATATCCAGAAAGATGGTTTTTCGCCAGGATATTTCGCCGATGGAGCTCCTGGTAATTGTCCCAGTGAAGCAGCGATATCACCGCCTGTTTCATTAGAGATAAATCTGTATTTGCTTGTACCACATTTTACACACTTGCCTGTAAGCGCACGCTTTTTTTGTTATTATTGTTGTTAGTCTACTGGTGGAGGTGGGTGCTCTGCATGGAACACAATATAAATTCATATTATTTATTATATTTCTACAACATGGATATCATTGATTTCTCAGCGACACGAAGCAAGAGCCAGTCAAGCATCATCCAGCGCTACCAAATTCTATCAGAGCAATTATCATAGGTCCATCTGGGTCTGGTAAGACGCAACTGTTGCTTAATCTGATAATGAGATGGCTCACGTGGGATAAGTTGTATTTAGTGGCACCATCTGTAGATGATCAGCGATACTACGATGTGCTTCAAGATTTTAATGAAGAAGCGAAGTCGTCGGCTGAAGAAGGTACTGCTAATATTAAGTTTATCACCGATATTGATGAATTGCCATCTGTAGATGACCTCGATGGATGTATTAATAATCTCGTAGTATACGATGATGTAATGCTGAACAAACAATCAAATTCAGCTCGGATATTTTCCCGAGGCAGACAAAGAAAACAGTGATATTATATATGTTACTCAGCGATATACACAAATACCTAAAGTGATCAGAGATAACTGCAATCTTCTGGTTGTATTTATGTGGAGTCGATACCCACACACTAAGAAACATCCATCAGACTTGGTATTCAGGGGACATGGATATGATTAAGTTTAACAACTTTTTCTCGCATGCGCAAGCTACCCCACAAGGATTTATCACGATAAATTTACATGATCCTCGGTCGAGGTATCGTGTTGGTCTCGATAAGATTTTTGGTTGAGACAATACTCTCTGTCACCTTATTTTTTTATCCCTCTCCGCTCAACACAACAGGAATAAAACAAATCACACATACTCGTTAAGGCCGTAGGAGCTGTCGCCGTTTGACACACATAACTGACCGCACTTGACCTGTTTCATACGGTAGACGCACTCGGCGTGGGAAAATAGATACAGGTAAGGGTAGGTAAACGAGAACACAAAAATACAAGCACCCAATTAGAGAAAGATCTCGGTTGGTTAAAGATCTTGATTTAGCGTTATTAACCTTGTATTTTCATTTTCGTGGGAAGCCTTATTTTCAAAAATAACTTGCTCCAAAACTTGTCTGTTCACTCACCCCCACCCCCGCTGCTGTACTGCCTTTGTTTGTGATTGCAAACTTGCGTTTTTTTGGTCTTTTTCGCTGTGTGCTATGGATAGCAAGTGGTGTCGTGGGTTGATAAAAAGCAAAGAAGGGTGTGTGTGTGTGTGTGTGTGTGTGTGTGTGTGTGTGTGTGTGTGTGTGTGAGTGATTTGGATTTTTAACGTAGCTTTAACAATTTTTCAGTCATATCGCTACGATGTCTGCAGTGTGACAGTTTATCGTGATGTATAACGCTGGGTCATCATGCCGCAGACATATAGCATCATGTCCCACTCAGTCACATTATCCTGACACCAGGCAGACCAGTCCTAACACTAACCTCTTAATGCTGAGCGCCTGGGGAGGCATTTTCATAAGTATTTGGTATGACTCGGCCTGGGTTCAAACCCAAGACCTTCCGCATCCGAGGCGGACGCTCTAACCACTAGGCCACCATTGCGGTCGACAAAGAAATTTGCAATTGTGTTGTTTGGTTGCTGGTGGTTGGTTGTATTGTTATCGAAGTTTTGGTTGTTGTAACAACTTTTTTCGTTCTTATCAACAGTCGTGGGTGCCGACAGTTGACTGTGGTTTTTAGACGTAGGCCTGGGCAGAGTGGTTATGTTTTAATAGCGGTTCTGCTGTTTACTGATCTAGGTTCAAATCTTCAACCCTGCATGAATATCCTCAGGCATGGGCGCATTTTTTAGACGCACGTGGATTACAATCGCGATTGCGCTTCGGTTCTATGCGTGCGCGTATGATATGGGGACAAAGTCACGGGGGCTTGAAGGCTTGGACCTAAATCAGTAACACAAAATACAAAACCGCTATTAGCACGCTACTTGAATTGGCAAAACTCCAAATACGTCGCTGTTCTTCTGCCAAACATTGTCTCGTACAGTCGCTTTCATTGAGTATGTGGTTCAAGAACATTCCTCAGACTAGAGAGGACTGTGAGAAATAATAGCGTGTCTAGGACCCTGATCTACGGATTATATCAAATAAAGAAACAAAAATGCTTGAATTTGATTGGAAGAGAATGCCTTTCCATGGTTTCACGTTTTTAAAACCACTTACATCGTGAGTGGAGTAACTTCACTTTCTGAGAATGAATTGAAATTATTGATCGAAATATCTTAATACGCATGGCAGAATGAATATATCAGTGCCACGTTGCTGCTAAAATGGAAATTCCAAAATGGTGTTTATAAACACTCGGACTATGGAAGAATTCCTGCCAGTCATTAAATATTCATTTATGCAAATATGCAAATAACTTTGGTTGAAACGATAGTTTTCATTGGACATTGCGGTTTAAAAAAAAATAACGCTCCTTTTAACATTGAGGCTTGTGCTACTAGAAATTTATTTTCTGACCGGTAGTGTATATACTTTAACCGTTACTAATAATTCGTTGTACGTTTCATTTCAGCGCTGCTAATTACATGCTATTTTGTTTACTTTAGCAATTTTTTTAAAGTTTGATTTGAAATAATAGACCACCATTGGTGGCGTTATCAATTTTCGAGAATTGTTTGAATTGGAACGTATTATTATGTCACTAGTAGTTTTATTTTTATTATTACTATTATTAATATTATGATTATTATTTGAACCGTTACTATGAAATCTCTGTACATTTATATCTTTTAAAAGATAAGGTATTATTATTATGATTATTATTTGAACCGTTACTATGAAATATTTGTACATTTATATCTTTTAAAAGATAAGCACAGAGAACAAATTTGTGTTTAATTCTGGATTGAATGGATAGCCAGTGTAGGGTACAGAGCAGTGGGGAGGCGTGCTATGATCGCAGTACTCTAAGGATGATCCGAGAAGCTCTGTTTTGAACTTTTTGAAGTTTCTGGAGTAGATATTGAGACGAACCAGACAGAATAGAGTTACAATAGTCCAGTCTTGAAAGTACTAAAGAACACAAGTGTTTTAGTGGCATCAACTGAAAGATACTTGCGAATGGAGCTGATGCGTCTCAGCTCAAGATATACAGCCTTGCATATGTTCATGACATGTTGGTGCATTGAGAGAGTACTGTCAAGAGTAACACCTAGGTTTCGTACTGACTGTGTGAATTTAATATTGGTATTTATTGTCTGAGGTAAAGGATGTGAATGAGAAAGTCTTTGTGTTGTAATCAGAATGGCTTCAGTTTTATCATCATTCATCTGCAGCTTGTTACATGTCATCCATGATTTCACATCAGAAATGCACCTCTCTACACCTTGGATGGTAGCTTCAACTTCAGTTGGATGGCTGGATTTGTATATTTGGGTGTCATCAGCATACAATTGGTGAGACACTGGATGATGATCTATGACACTTGAGAGTGGCTGAGTGTATAGAATGAAGAGAACAGGTCTAAGAACAGACCCCTGTGGAACACCACAGCATAGATCAACTGGGCTGGAGTGTTTTCCATTTGTGGACACAATTTGTGTCCTGTTGACCAAGTAGGACTTGAACCATAGTAAGGCCGTATCATGAATGCCAAATACATGCTGGAGACGGTGAAGTAATATATCATGGTCTATAGTGTCAAATGCTGCAGACGAGTCAAGGAGAGTGAGGACTTTAATCTTTCTGCTATCCAAAGCAGAGAGAAGGTCATTGACTACTTTCAGAAGAGTAGCAGCAGAGAGGGTGAACAGACCACTTTGCTAGAGACTTTATTTTTGAAATCTAAAGGTTCCTACGAAGGTTGAAAAAAAGTTTTTGGCTTAACAGTAAAAACTTCTCTAATTGACCAGATTTTTTCTGATTTTTTCACAATCTGGTCACTACGCGTTGGTCATTCACCCTCTCTGCTGCTGTAAATTAAACAGCCAGTATAGATATTATCAATAATGAGTATTGGAGAACCACACTCAGCTAAATTAGCTCGAGAGCGACTAGAGGCAATTAAAAAATATCTACCTGTTCGTGATTCTGTTAAGCAACAACTACAATCGCGTCAGGAGTCTCAGGTGGAATTTACAGAAGGTACAGAAAAATTATTTAAACCGATTGTCGAACCAACGAAGAAAATTGTTACAGCAACTGAGGCAACACAACGAGCTCTTGCAACATTGCCTGCTGATATTGCTGGTCGTATTCAAGCAGCTCAACCACCACCACAAGCACCACAAGCAGCTCAACCACCACCACAAGCACCACAAGCAGCTCAACCACCACCACAACCACAACCACCAAGAACCAGAATTAAGATAATAGATAAATTTACGCCTGAAGGTATTGCTGCTATCAGGGACACAAACCAATTATTTGATATTGCCGCGTTTGGATATTATGAAAGAAAAAAATATGTAAAACCAGAATATATTAAATCATTAAGCTCTGCCAATTGGATCAAGGATATATATCGCGTCGCTACTGGTATTCCAGAAATCAGATCTAATGAAGATATTGAAAGCTTTAACAATTTTGGTGAGACTTTAAATAGATATGTAGAAGAGATTAAACAGAGCAAACGATTATCACAACCACCACAATTTGAATTATCACCACTATCATCACCGCAGTTTAAAATAGACCAACAAATACGAGATATACAACGACAAATACTAAAACAACGACGAGAACGACGAGAACAACGAGAACAACGAGAACAAGAACGACAAGAAACAATAAAACGATTACGAGAACAACAAAAAATACCAAAAACATTTGAGCAATCACTTCGCTATTATCCAGAATCACCAAAGACACCATCGAAACCAATTAAAAAAGCACCACCGAAACCAAGTGAAGAGAAAGAAAAAGAATTTCAAGACGATCCTGGCGCAACTGGAAGTGGTTTAGGGAGTGGTCTTATTACCTGTCCCAATAACGTTGTTGCTGATGTTGATCGACTAGAAATCCTCATTGGAGGAAAACGAGCTGGTAATAATTCCCCAGAAATCATTAATGAAGCAGCTGATATTTGCAAACGATTATTTACAGGCGGTATCATGGATATTAATGTATGTCGGTCTCTCATTAATGAAATCGCCGATGATTATCATAGTGACTAAGTATGTAATTAGTTATAAAGTCACTTAATAATAAGATGATCATACACAATACTCGTGGACCTACCATGGTCAGGGTAATAAACTCTCGATTACCAGTATACAAAATGACCTACGGAGATGGATTAGGTGATATTGTTCAGGGTCTGTTTAGAAGAATAGCCCCAAAAGCAATACCGATTGCAAAGCAGCTAGGAATGAAGGCTATTGATGTTGTTCGTGAAAAAGGTATAGGCGCTGTTGGTCATATTGCTAGCAAAGCATTCTCAGCAATCAAAGATAGACTATCAAGATTAATACGCAGACCACAACCCGTCCGACCTCAACCTGTGAAATTGGCTAGCACTGAAGTGATGCCCGCAAGTGTAAGTAAAATAATAAATCAAGCCGCTAATCAAAAACTAGCGGAGTTGGCTGATGTACCAATGTCAGACAAAGAAAAAAATATAACCGCTAGTCTGATAGCAGGGAGTGGTCTCACTTCCCGAAGTGGTCTTCGTGTTAGACGAAGACGATAATAATAAAGATGTTTAAGCGCATATCTGACCCCGCGTTTGACATGGACGCACCAGTTCTCAAAGATGAGTCTGTGCGCGATTATCAGTATTATTCTTATGACGCACGACTGCCAGATCAGCGTGGACGAATCGAACTACAGGTTCAGGATACAAGTAGATATTTCCTACCCGCTGAGGCATTTATTGAAGTAGAAGGTGAAATTTTAAATAACGCTAATCCTTCAGCACCAGTAGCATACACCGCTGATGTTAGGGTTGGTTTTGTTAATAATGGTATTATGGCGTTATTTGATAGCGCTACGTACATGATTGACGGAAAAAATATTGAATCAATCCAGAAAGACGTTGACGTTGCAACGACAATACTTGGCCTTGCAAGATATAGCGACGATTACTCAAGATCAGCTGGTCCATCAATGAAGTTTGTCAAGGATACTTCTGACTATCCTGATAACAGACAATATGATATAAGACGACCAAGAAACTTCGCCAACGCCGCTGACGCTGATGTAAATCCGGTGGTTCATGCTGCTAATCCAGAATTTAACTTAGGATTTGCAACACGTCGAGCGATGTTAAGCGGTAATAGGAGAACATTTTCATGTGCAATTCCACTGTCACATATCTTTGGATTCTGTAGAAATGTCAGAAAAGTCATTTTCGGAGCCAAACACACAGTTGTACTAGTACGAAAAGGCACAGACCATGATGCATTATGGAGACCCATTGGTAATGAGGGTATAGTAATACTAACAAAACTTTCCCTGTGGATGCCAGTGATGACTCCGTCAATATCTGAAGAAGACCGGTTGTTATCTTTTATGAGTCAAGGCGGTAAATCAACGTTGTCATGGTTAACAATGACCACAGATGCTGTTCAGAGTGCAATTGATGGTTTATTTACATGGCAGATAGCTTCTCAGCAAGCTGTTTCTGCACCAAGACATATATTTATTGCGTTTCAAAATACTGCACGAGTAAACTCGCAAACACATAGTCACATGATATTTGACCAACTCGGTGTTTCTGAGGTTTCATTAAGGATAAATGGACATCAAGAACCATCCGAGGATATTTTGTTAAATTTCAATCAAAATCATGTAGCACGTGTATATCATCGTCTTATGACGTTTATGGGTCGTGATCAAAACATTGATACTGGTTTACAAATATCGCAGCTAGATTTTACAACGCTGTATCCGATTTATTACTTTTCACTAGAACATTTAGATTTAACCAGACAATCTGTTGTAGATATTCATTTTCGAGCTCGTGTGACAATAGGAGCTATTGCTAATTACAGAGCAATCGCCGTTATACTCAGCGATAAATCGATGTTACTCGAAGGTGTTGGTGGTCGCATGAGAGTTATTGATGCCCCAGTAGAAAATATGTAAATAAACATGTAATTAGATCGTTCATAATATTAATAATGTCATATCATCACGTTAGTGTGAGTCTGACTTCTGGTCAGATTAAAAAGCTACAATCAGCATCAAAAAATAACCGTGGAATAAAAATATCGCTAAAGCGAGAACAAATGACCGGTGCAAATAAACTATCGTTGACCGAGCGTCAGTTCAAAAACTTCAATGAAGCTAAAAAATCAAATAAAGGCGTCAAACTTAATCTTTCTGCGGGCGCCATCAAAGACATTGCTAAATCGGGTGGTATATTTCCACTTCTCGCAGCTATACCAGCTTTAATAGCAGCTGCAGCCCCAGCTGTTGCAAAAGCAGCTGCATTAGGTACTATTGGAACAGCTGCTGGAATGACGTTAAAGAAAGTAACCGGACAAGGAATCAAAAAAAAGGGGAAAGGTTTAAGACTACCAGGAACCCCGTATTCGTGGTACGGAAAGGGTCTAATATTACCAGGGACCCCGTATTCGTGGTACGGAAAGGGTCTAAGACTTCCCGGGACAGTTTACTAATATCACCTATGTCCAATTTTGATTTACTTAATGCTGCTAAGCAACTAAATATAAAAAACTTCAGAGGTGTTTTTATGCGCGATCAATTACCAAAAAAACCAAACAATATTGAAACCGGTATCATTAATCTCGATAAAAACTCTGGCCCAGGCACGCATTTGGTCGGATATGCAATTGATCCACGTGGAATTATTTATTTCGATTCGTATGGATTTAGCACCACCAAAAGAATTTTAGAGTACGTTACCGGCGATATTCCAATCTGGTATTCAACGCTACCAACACAAAAAGTAACTGATCCTCCAATATGCGGTCGTGAAACACTCGCTGTGCTTGATGCTGTATCAAAATCAACAGCGCCACCTCATAAAGTCGTGCACGCGTTCACTATACTACGTCATAACACTTAAACAGATATCAGTAAATATAATGGTAGATATTTATGGAAGATCTACTCGCAAAGATCAGAAGAAGGTCGATTTATCTAAATATGCAACTCTTGATCAGCTCAGAAATGAAATCGATGATTTATTAAATATCACAAGTGTGGATCAAAATGAAGTCGTCGTTTTTCAGGACAAACAAGGACGATTAAAAACGAGTAACATACAACTACTAGATGTACTTGTACGAATTCCCAACGCGGTTGTTAATAATATCGTTACTTTCACTGATCAAGGTAAAATACAGGATTCCGGTAAATCGGTTAACGACTATGTTAAGAAAACTGGTGATGTATTTACCGGTGACATTATTATGTCAGGAAGAAAAATTACATATCTTGGAGATCCAATCGGATACAGACGCAGCAACAAAAAAATACGTCGATGATCAAGAATCCAAGTACGTGTCAGTGCGCGGTGGTATAATGCGTGCATTTCTCGACATGAATAATAATGGTATTAATAATCTCAGAACACCAGAAACAGATTTTGACGCTGCAACGAAGAAATACGTCGACGATAAGGAAATTCCAATAACGACTTCGTTAACGACAATCAATGATGGAATTGCTACATTTAGAGCTGATTATATTAATCATGTACAAACATTTCTAAATTTTCGTAGAAATGTAAACAGATCTATTAATGATTTTTTTGGAACTCCACCAGTCGTTGACATAAAACTTACCGACATTAACATGAAAATCAACGATATTGTTAGTGGAATTCCTAATATCATTGAAAAAACGAATCTTATTAAAATTCCTCACAAGCAGATCTTCAACGTAGTATACACAGTAGCATCAGGATTAGGAGTATGGACACTGCAAGATAATAATCTCAAACACACCGCAGAAGTCACTGGTGTATACAGACTGTCCGTATTTAGTAGTGCAAAATTCAGTATATTTACTACATTTCCATGGCGTTATTCAAACGATACTTTTTCTGGAGTTGTATCCGTTATAATAAATAAAGATGCGGAAGAAACATTTCTGCTGGAAGCATCTGATAAAAAATTAACCAGAGCACAATACTGGTGGTGCTTGGAATTTGTATGTGAAACTCCTCAATTAGTTATCTAGATAAGTATAATGAATCAAGAGTCATTTATCGATGTTCAACGTCACAGATACGCTCAAGTATGTGAGTGTCAAACCAAACTAAAAAATATAATCGACGATTACACGATAAAGGTAAAAAAATATCGGCGACGTATGGTTGTTATTGATATAATGGTATACTCGGTTTCTGCTGTTATTGCTGGAACTGGATTATTACTATCAACAATAACGATGACAGCGCCTGCAGTTGTAACAATTATAGTTTCCACGGCAACAACATGCGCAGGTATTTTCAGTATTATCGCTAAGAAAATATCTACGTGTACAAATGATAAACTAAACGAGTACATAATGAAATTGCACACAGCAACATCATCTTATTCTAAATTATCATCGTATCTTTCGGCGTATCTCAGCGATGGTAAAATATCCGATGAGGAATTCGCAACGATAATGGAAACGTATCATGAGGCATTCGAAGTGGATTCTAATGATAAAGTGGAGGGTTGAATTTCCGCTCTATTAAATACGGAGTATTTTAAATAATGTCATCGTTAGAATTACTTCAGCAGATCGTAGCTAATACAACGCCGTCAAAAACTACTATGATATCATTAAGTTCAACCAATCCTGAATTTAGCGTTAACTTTCCGACCGCAATTCCAGCAAAGGAAATAGCGCTAGCACAATTACGAGTTTATCATAGTTGGCCTAATATTAGATCAAAACCATTTGGTGGACAACAACGAAATAATTCACTGGTATTTGCGAATAAGAATCAACTGGATGGAAGTCCTGATTGGCAAGTTGTTGGAATTACAACGGGCAGTTATCAAATAGACGAGATTAATGATGAGTTCCAACGCAGAATTAAATCTATCACAGGGAAAGAATCTAAACTAGCGATTACTGCTTACGAACCAACACTATCAGCGGTGATTGAAATAAATTCTCCTGATTACCTCGTAGATATTTATCAAAGTTCGATCAGATCAGTGTTAGGATGGCCTGAAGTCGCACCTGTTTATAATGGAGTTTCAGAACCAACTAAAAATGAATTTAAAACGAGTGAAGAAAAATTCATTAAAAATCCAGAATATCGAGATAAATATCCATGGATATATATAGTATTTGATCCTAACAACAATGCATACTACTTTACCGATTTTGACGGTAAAAGGATCCCCAAGATGACTAGATCAGTATTTAATATGGTTATCGTAGACCCCAAGACGCGGCGTACTAGAGATATTGTTGATGAAGAATTTTTAAAAGATTTTTTGGATATTCTTAAACCTGAATACGATAAAACGTTTAATGATTTAAGAAATTTACTTATTTCATTATCACAACATTATGATCATAATGTTAAGCAGCAAATAATCGAGTCAATAAAACACTTAAATGGGATCTTATTCGATTTATACATCGCCAATCGAAGTATTATAAACATTGCGACTAAACTCGATGGAAATTCTTACACAAGTCCAAAACTTAAAAAATTATTTCTTGATCATTACAAAATAACAGAAAAAGATTTACAAACATTTATTATACCAGATTTAAATAACGCTGAAATGAAGAAATCATTAACTGATCTTATTGAAGAATATTATCCGGGAGTAATTGAATCATGGAGAAAAATAGCCCCACCACCGGTTATACTAAAACACAATAACAACCCCTTTGGTGCCGGACGTCATATATCGCCAGGCATTGTAAATATAACAACAACAATTGCAGTCAATCTGGTATGCGATGTTATTGAAGGTAGCTATCAGGTAGATCTTTCTAAGTCTAACCAGGCCCAGCAAGGGTACATATTATACAGTTTTAGTCCATTAGCCCCCTCCCCCAGGTTGGTTAACTGTATCAGAGCCAATTAACCCCGTGTACCTGCGAGTTCATAATCCGTTATTATCAAGGATACACTTTAAACTTACAGACCAAAGCAATCGCATTCTGGACACAAGAAATGAAGAACTAAATATAAATCTGTATGTGAAATCATAATGCGTTTTTATCACAATGCGTTATCATAACAAAAAAAAATATCCGGATGCATAGTGCTTGTCTATGATACATAATAGTTGGTATACAATACAGTATATTATATACTTGTCAATATAACCTTGCCTGCGGTCTCATTCAATGCTAATCGGCAACTTCCCTATGTGGCAACCAGTAACTGACAAAATAATAATACTGTATTCTTTGTTTACATAAAATCCGCGCACAGATTTCTCATAGTGCACAATCGAAATCTATTGTCTAGAAGGCTACATAATTAGCTCTGTTATTGATTATTCCATAACGGCTGTATATTTGTGTGCCGATTACTGCGTGAAGTTATTTTAAGAACATCCGCTATGACTAAATCAATATCCTTGGTTACGGCTTACGCATAGACTCAGTGTTAATGCAGAATTATATATATTTTTCGGAAACTAGAAACATAAAATCCCATTTTACACAGAAAACTGTGGTTTTTGTTGCTGTAGTTTTTAGGAAATAGGCTATTGGTAAACATATAATAACTTTTTCAGTATGTATTTATAACAAGGTCCGATAGCTCAATTGATAGCGCGTAGAAACTCTCGTCCGGGGGGTCACGGTTCGAAACCCGAGAAAGACAAATTGTCTGCGGGAGGCGATTTTAGGCCAAGATTTATAATCTATTGGGGGCTCCAGCCCCCCCCCCCGTCTTCAGAGTACACCAATCCACTACGTCAACACGTGGTGGATTCACTTTTGTGAATCACCCATTGGTTGATCATTATGGGTTGGTGTGCTGGCGTGAAGACGGCATTTCATCATATCATATCATCATCATCATATCATCTCATCAAAAATATACAGCGGGGGTGATATGAGGTCGTGACCTTGTGACTTCACTAAAGGGGTACCCCACACAAGGGCCATTCCAAAAGACACATCGCAAACTAAAAATAAACCTAATGAGATTCCAGGTCACAAAGACCAATCAGCCTTTGAGTTTCTAGAGTTTCGGTTACGGATATCTAGGAATTCTTGTAAGGCAATAAACAGAATCTGATTGGTCACTAAAATAAGATCTACACGTGTATAAACAACCCTCTGAGTTTCTAGAGTTTCGGTTACGGATATTTAGGAATTCTTTCGGGGGTAAACAAATAACACGTACAGACAACCCTCTGAGCCTCTAAAGTTTCGGTTTCGGATATTTAGGGGTTCTCTTGGAAGTAAATGTCTAAACAAAGAACCTCATTAGGTTTATCTGATACAACTATGGAATGGTAGACCGAATGTCACCTCGCGCTGTATATTTTGTTTATTTTTTATATTAAATATACACTCATTATATAATGAATTTTGAAAATATCAATGTCATTGTTTCTGCGATTAAAAAATTACAACATAACGGCATCAATGTATCTGACAATCTTAATGCTGAAAAGATTCTATGTGATTTTGACTCATTACAACAACGAAAGAACGAGAACAGATTTACGCTATCTGCTGATTATAAATTTATGAAAATTATCCAGCAAGGAATGTTAAAGTCACTGGCAACTGTCACTGATGATCAGGTAAAGTTATTTGTGCCTCTCTCAAACGCTATTGACAAAATCAAGCTAGAATTATCTCATGGATACGAACAGAAAAAAATTATGAACTTTCGTATAAGACAGTTAAGAGAGCATTGTGAAAATACGAGTGAAAATACGAGTGAAAATGACAGCAATAATGGTGGACTATTGACTGTGGTAATAGCTAAACAAAATCCTTGGGAAAATTAGCATTCTGCTTAGTATAATGCAACCTACACACGTGGATATTTTATATCAAAGAACCAACCATTATATTTCAGTAGGTATCATAGATTTGGATATGTTTCGCATTGTGGATACCTCATATCAAGTATATACATACTGTATTGTATCAAAGAACCAACCATTATGTTTCAGTAGGTATCAAGTACAATATTACCCGTTGTGTAATGTTTTTCGTTGAGTTTGCTAGTTTTCGTTGGGTCAAAACCCCAGGAAGGTTAACGGGAATTAACATTAGGTTTTAAATTTATCGATGAAAAACTGGTTTTTTCCGGATTTTTATCGTAATTCGCTAGCAAAAAACTACACAATACGAGCAAAAGAACTGGAAAAAACCAGTTTTTGATCAACAAATTTAAAATGTAATGTTAATTCCCGTTAACCTTCCTGGAGGTTTGACCCTTAGAATTTGTCAAAATCTGACTGATTTTCACTGATTTTTGGTCATTTTTCATGCAAAAAACGATATTTTCGAACAAAAAATGCGGTTTTCAAAACATAATCAACGAAATAAATAAAATTATTTTTATTTGCAATACTGTTGAGATCCAAATTCACTGAAATGTTTTTACAAAGTATGGACAATCAGGATAGCTTTTGACATTAACTCGTATAAGCGGACAACTACGATATTTATCATTATGCTTGACGGAGCGCTTAATCATTTGGTAACATTAAAAATACGGTAGACTAAACGTATTGAAATCTTATTTTTTGTGCAAATCTTTTGGAAAAGGCAGATTTTTGTATATTTTCTGCCGCGTATTGTACTGAAGGTGGTACTATGTCAAAATATTTGGCAGCAGAATTAATTGATCTAAACACAATTTCTTCACCATCTGCATTTACGGATTTAATAACTCTCTTTCCGAATAATTTACACCTTCCTGTGTTTCCAGATTTACAATTTTGACTGTGTAGTAACTCGTAAATTGGAAATCGAATTATCAAGCTTATCACCATTGATGTGATCAACTACATATCCATCTTTGATTAGTCCAAAATAACACTCGTAGGTAAATCTATGTGATCGATAATTTTTATTTCCTTTGGTATTAAATCTAAGATAACCATTATTATCAATACTACCGACTGGTTTTTTTAATCGACAGTTTCTAATCACACCTTCTCGAGATGCTTCATAATTGGTGATGATTGGGTGCTTCACAAATTCATTTTGCTCCATTTATATACATAATACTAGTTGTCTAAATCATTGTTTTTTGAAAATCTAGCCAGATAATCTTCTTCGGTTTTTATAGGAGAGTCAGTGTTATATTTTTTATCGTAATATCGTTTCAGCTCTCTGTACCTTTTACCACCGCATT